>MU260560.1:0-132500 GCA_020310875.1 Ceratopteris richardii
GTGAAGTGTTCCTAGGAGAAGGCACTTTTGTGTATCATCATTCATGTATAGTTTTTTTGCCCCAAGGGAGCATAAGGAGATTGCTCTTAAGAGGCACAAGCTGTTGTAGACACGCATTGATGTAGTAACCACAACCAAGGAAATTGTAATGTTGACCAAGAACCCTATGTTGTTTTGGGAGTCATCCATACCAACATTGATGGATGATGATCTAAACATAAATCTCTAGGACTCCCTAAGCTATCAAAGATTGGAAAAAGAGTTCCACATCTGCCACACAACATTTAATCCAAAACTATCGTTTGAAGACATAATGATGAATTAGAGTGCTATGATTGGCAACCTCTATAAAGAATATTAAACAAAAGTGCATAAAGATGGAGATCTATATTACAAGAAACCAATGTTTTACCTCTGATGAATCATAAGGGGTGCAACTAAGCAAAGTCTAATGTACCATATATACAACATATTTGATGAGTGCTTTAAGACCGTCTCCAAGCGTCACAACAAATGACAATTAAATCCAATAGGTTTTGGCCCTTTATGAAATGTGATTATATCTCATTGAGAACAAAGATGAGGAGGAAAGAAACCTCAAGGATTAGCACTCTTCTCAAAGATGGATTTATATGCAATAGAAGGCAAGGAACTGTCATGTCGACCAATGGATTCACTAGGAATGGTTTTTGAGGTTGGAGAGGCATTGAGTGTGGAAATGAAAGAGGAAGAACTTGTCACGAAATGCATCTTTCTAGAGTTCAACATCTGTATGTGCCATATTAATCAAGATGATAAAATGGTTTTAGTTAATAATATAGTATGGATCCTTCCAACATTAAAAATCAGGGAATAGATTGTGATCATGAAGGATACTTGGAAGATTTTTAATATTAAAGATGATCAGGCCCTTGCCATTATTTCTGATAGCTATATGTGAGAAAAGAATCTCCACATGGTGGGGGAGCAATCCGGTATCAAGCTTGAGGACTCCAATTCTTCCTCAAAATAGGAATTTCAATGTATGTAGAAGTGAATGAAGTTAGAATCCAAGCCTCTACGTACGCCACTCTTTCTCTCAATAAACCAGAGTCATCAAATTTATAGGTTTGCTAAAGTTAGGTGCTACAAGAAACATGAGTTCAAACATCAAGTAAGTTTACCAAGTAAAGTTTAGATATGTACACACAAACGCTATCTTAAATGTGAACATATTGTGCATCTTTTAGTTCCTTGTTGTTGTTACATAGAAGATGGTAACTTCTTCATAAAACATAGAGGTACATGGAGCACCAGCCATGGTAAACTATTTGATTCTCAAATTACCTTAAATGTTTAGAATAATCAAACATTTATATCTTACACGTTAGATATCGCCATATGATAAATATAGCAGTTAACTTTCTTCAAATAGTTTCTAATCATTCTAAAAAAGAATTCAATACCAACACAAACAAATAAGTTGGTTTTCTATTACTACCAAGGAAGCTAGATCATCGATTTCAATTATGTGAATCATGTACCCAGTATTCTCTCTTCCAATATAGAAGACTCCATCGAGCATATGAAGAAAGTGTTGAATATTTTGGGTTACCCTGTAGCTTGAAGGAGCTTGAAAATGGTGCACTTCCTCAAGGGTAAATTTTCTCATCGAAGAAAGTTGAATGGAGGGGAAAAACCGGATAGTCTTTTCTTATGAAAACGAGTTAAGAGTGTGTTTTCGAGTACATTTATGTGGAGATGTGAATGGGAGACTCGTTTCTCTATTAAAATATTGTTTCTATTTGTGCCTCATGGTGGCCCAAAAAATAATATAATACCCATAGTTTCAATAAGAAAAACGTTTCTGCAAGGTTGAATGAATAATAAAATAATGCTAATTAGAAAAAACCAAGTTCCTCAAACACATGAACGAATATGATAATATTTCCTCTTGGAATTATTCTATGCAAAAGTCTCCCAGAAAAATAAAAAATTCACGTCTTAATGTTGCAATCTAACAAAAATGGCTCATAGAAATTTCTCAAATGATAATTTTCGCAACTTTGGCACTTGAGGAAAACGATTTATGCCATAGTTTTATATCACTTAATGATGTTCAATCTCATTTCTTGAGGCACCAAAGTTTTCAGTTGGTAATTTAGGGTTATTCTTTAATATTAACTTGGGACACAAGGATAAAGCTTTAATTTTCATTGGATAATCTATTTGGGATCCACCATATTCCTTTGACTTTGGGTCTTTTGGTTCCATGCATTAGAAGGATCAATGATCTCAATTTTCTAAACGAATCAAAATTATGCTTATATCATCATTAGATATGGTTGCTATTTGCAATCACCCTATCATGTGCATGTGCCACTGATTCTTTATTTTTGTTCCTTCTATGATTATTCTCCATCCACAATCTCTATTTTCCTTCCCTTAGGTTGTGCTATTTAGCTTCTTTATTCCACACCTTTAATCTTTTACTTTTTTGCTTCTACACTAAGCTATCTTAGAACCATGTTGGTTGTTCACCTATTTATTATTTCTGCATCTCTAAGCAACATGTTCTATTGCCACAAATTTCTTGAAGTTGAACCTATCGATTAGACCAATGTCCCATTCACATCTCCACATAAATGTACTCAAAAACACACTCTTAACTTGTTTTCATTAGAAAAGACTATCCGTTTTTTCCCCTCCATTCAATTTTCTTCCATGAGAAAATTTACCCTTGAGGAAGTGTACCATTTTCAAGCTCCTTCAAGCTACATGGTCACTCAAATATTCAACACTTTCTTGATATCCTTGATGGAGGCTTCTATATTGCAAGGGAGAATATTGGATACATGATTCACATAATTGAAATGGATGATCTACCTTCCTTGGTAGTAATAGAAAACCACCTTATTTATTTGTGTTGGTATTGAATTTTTTCTTAGAATGATTAAGAACTATATGAAGAAAGTTGGGTGCTATATTTATCATATGGCTATATCTAAAGTGTAAGATAGATATGTTTGATGATTCTAAACATTTAAGGTAATTTGGGAATCAAATAGTTTACCATGGCTGTGCTCCATGTACATCTATGTCTTATGAAGAAGTTACCATCTTCTATGTACAAGAATAAGCAACTAAAAGATGCACAATATGTTCACATTAAAGATAGCGTTTGTGTGTACATATCTAACTTTACTTGGTAAACTTACTTGATGTTTGACCTTATCTTCTTGTAGCACCTAACTTTAGAAAACCTATATATTTGATCACTTTGGTTTATTGAGAGCAAGAGTGGTGTAGATAAAGGCTTGAATTCTAACTTCATTCACTTCTACATACATTGAAATTCCTGTTTTGAGGAAGAATTGGGAGTCCTCATGCTTGATACCGGATTGCTCCTCCACCATGTGGAGATTCGTTTCTCACATATAGTTATGAGAAATAATGGCAAGGACCTGATCTTCTCTAATATTAAAAAGCTTCCAAGTATCATTCATGATCACAATCTGTTCCCTTGATTTTTAATGTTGGAAGGATCTATACTATATTATTAACTAAAACCATTTTATCATCTTCATTAATATGGCGCATACAGATGTTGAACTCTAGAAAGATGCATTTCGTGACAAGTTCCTCCTCTTTCATTTCCACATTCAAGGCCTCTCCAACCTCAAAGATCATCCCTAGTGAATCCATTGGTCGACATGATAGTTCCTTGCCTTCTATTGGATATAAATCCATCTTTTTAAAAGAGTGCTAATCCTTGAGGGTTTTTGCCTCTTAATCTTTGTGCTCAATGAAATATAAATCACATTTCATAAAGGGGCCAAAACCTATTGGTTTTACTTGCCATTTCTTGTGAAGCTTGGAGACGGTCTAAAGCACTCATCAAATATGTTGTATATATGGTACATTAGACTTTGCTTAGTTGCACCTCTTGTGATTCTTTATGCACTTTTAATTAATATTCTTTATAGAGGTTGCCAATCATAGCGCTCTAATTCATCATTATGTCTTCAAACGATAGTTTTGGATTAAATGGTGTGTAGCAGATGTGGAACTCTTTTTGTACTACATAGACATCTTTATTTCTCAAAGAAATAAAAGACATTGAAAATATGAAGGCTTTCTTTGGAATGTAATCTTTTTTATTCTATGATATTGATCCATGATGTTTTTGTTTGGTGAAAGTCCTATTCTTTTGATGACAATATATTGCATGAGCTCCTTTGTAATTGTCTTCTAAAGAACCAATCAAAAAGCTCTTTGAAGGCATTAGTTTTTTTTTACTCCTCCTCCTTTCCGTGTGCACCTAAAGAGCTTGTCCTTGCTTGATAATGAGATTTTTCCATGACTTGGGTGTTCCATTTGCAAAGTGTTTCCTTTTCTGCAAAGAATGCACCATGCACAAGAAGAATATGGTGGAAGAACAGAAGAGTTTCATCATTTGTTTATTTCAATTAAGGAAAAATAAATTGAGTAAATTATCTTCGAAAGTCACCAAGTAGTTTGTTATGTCTTTGGCACTCCTTGCCTCTATGATGGTTTCTATAAGCTCTGTACTCGCCTTTCTAAAACCTGTCACATAGTTATTTGATGTTACCTGTTGCCTCATGATGTTTTAAAAATTATCTACTTTTACCCACACCTCCATTCTCTTTTTTGCTATTTCTAATTTTCTTTTAACATTAATCGTGAACTCACAAATTTTTTTATGGAAATTCCACATGGCATTTAGTTGTTTGTCATCATGGTTGCTGAAGAATCTCCTTGCTTTTGCACCCTCCCATCGAAACATCCTGTAGTACCTTACCTGTCTTTTGTGAAAGATTTGGATCTTTTCTTAGATGAACATCATCACCATGAAATCCCATTTTTGATAGTAGAGATTCAGATTTTTTTATGCAAATCCCTTTGATGTAGTGTGTTTTATAAATAGTTTATGTATTGTACATAATTCCTTGAAATGTCAGAGAGCCTTGAACGATAACCTCGTAAACCATGCTCGCCATCTCCTACAAATCTAATTAGATCATGAAGATTATGAAAAGGGGGATACCTTCCAGTTTGTGGATCAATTGGATAAACAGATCCATCTGCCCATATGTCGATATGTTTTTTGCCTTCTTTCCGCAATCCATCCACTTTAGAAGGTTGAAAAGCCCTGCGGAATACCTTTATTGTCGTTGCATACTCATGACTAACTGCAATGTTGATGTGGAACTTATCACAATGGTTTCCGCTAGTTCAAAGCTCAGTGAGAGTGTTTCGGTTGTGGTTCTCCATGGTCCCCTGTGAAAAGTGAGGTCAAAGAGTCTAAAATGACATGAAAGAGAGAAACAGGCGTGCTATGGAAAGTAGAGTGAAAAAGTGCAAAACGTCATAAGCACACATTATATAGGTCTTTGAACAAGAGGAAAATCTGAATTTTCATGAATGCCCGATGAGCACAAACTTCGAGGTGTAAGATATCAAACAAACTTTTCATGATTATCACAGGAGTTTCTCTCTCTTCAAAATTTGCATAATTTGCATAAGGTACGTTTTAAATGCACTTAAATGAAATTTTTTAAAATGATTTGAATACTTTAATCCAGATTAAGCACAACTAATTGAAATCCTTACATGGACCCTTTTTAGCCGTTTTTTGCCTTAATGTTGAATTACTTTAGTAACATTTATATGTTTGATATCCAACAATAAAATACTGAGAAAAATAGTTTCTTTCCTTTGAGCTGCTCTATTTTCTTGCAACTTTGGGTTCGTCTATTTTCTGCCCCCATTCATTAGATCTCAGGAAAACGTTTCAGATGTCACTCTGCCTCAGCTATAACGTCTAACTCCTTAGTTTATATAAGAAACCGTTGTCCCTAATTCACTCTCGTTTACAAGGCCGCAATGCATGTTGAAGGAAAAAGAGAAGTCATGGGCAGACAACATTGACGGCAGGTCCACACAGGCGCCACTTAGGTAAAGTTAAGTGTCCATCTTCTTCAATACGTAATTATCTATTCATCGACAGTTACGCAAAGATATGAGCTGGACTAGACGATACGTACATGCATAACTAACTGTTCATGAACCAAAGATGTTGATGTTGTTTTCATATGAAGCAGACGTTATCGTCTTATCGTCTTATGTGCTGCATTGTGTCCATACGAAGCAGACATTATTGTCTTATAATCCAACCGCGGTCGCAAATGGGCAAATGGTCGAATTCACATTCAAAAATTACTTGCTCTCATTAAAAGAGTTGTCTTCATTCCACTATCCATAGTGACATACGCTCTGTTCACGACGTGTGTGAAGTCATAGAGCACGCGCTACAGCCATGCAAAACGATTTGTGTGGACTTTATCGTACAACCCAAAGGTTATGATGTGTGGATGGAGCAAAAAAGGGCTACTATGCTTTGGAGGGTCGCACAGTATTTATGTGAGTCTGGAGGTCATGTGTCAGTGTTGTGTATATGGAGACAATACATATGCATTGCATGGAGAGCAGGGAGCTACATGTTGCCTCTTTCTTGGATTGTTTGTCTTTTGGAAACGATTTGGATTGAGACTCAGAGAGATTAGTCTCTTGGGTCTACGATGAAGTGTGCGTATAGTCTCTGTCTGAGTGCTGATAATGTCGTTTCACTGTACTCAACCAACTCTGTCGTCGATCGAGTTGGAACATGGAGGCCCCTCTTGACTGCCATGACGATGTTCTATGTCGTCTGTATTAACGATTTGAAGTAAAACAACCTTTGGCTGCACCGGTTCTATATAAACAGATTCCAATACATACATGCATCTGCACAACGCGCATTGATTTATCATCTTCCTTTCCTTGTTAAGCCCATACGCAAGTCTGTGTATATGGCTATAGTGACTCGGAGTTTAGCTAAACCTCCGCATGTGCTCACATTGATCATGGCAACTAAGATACCCAAGCTACTCCAGTTAGAAGTGCCAACTGCCTGAAGGATCTGCAGGAATGAAGGTTGCTGAGATTCTGTTGGAGTGCTCTGTAGGTCATTTTCTTTCATCCTTTCCTTTAGAGAACATCTTCGAGTCACAGAGACGATCAGAGAGCAAGGCTCGTGCAACGCCCTTGTCTGCGGATGCCGAAGTCTCGATGCATCAACGGAGCTCCGTCTACGTGATACTTCCAATCTTCCGCGTACACACCCGCCTCTCTAAAGAAGAGAAAGCATCTTTCTGCGAGCTCCTGAACAATGATAGGAGACATCAGCTGTTCTTCCGTGGAAGGGGTCGCCTGATTAAGTTCTTATCAAAGAAGATCGCGAGACCATTTCAACCGTCAGGGATCTCGAAGGTTACACCATTCACGGAGGAGATACACTGTTCTGACAAAGATCACAAGGATTCATGTAAAGAAAAAACTGGGCTCGATAACCATACCACAGAACCGCATTCGTTGCTTACTGATTTGGAGAATTGCTCTCCTCAACCGTTCTTCAGGCAACTGCGGAAGTGTAGTAATGTGGGTTTCGCCCCCAACATGTTTGTACAACAACGGAAAGGCAGGGTTCAAGTTCAGATGTCAGGAAATCAGCGGCTTAAAGCTTTCAGAGGCTGAAACGACAGGTCCTCCAAAAACCGAGGTTCTCGATTAAAGGCATGAGTGAGGGTGTCTTCTGTGTGTCCTACAACATCTGTATCCAACAAGATTGCGGATCGTCTACATTTATGTCCTTTATTTGGAGCCCAACACATATGCATTCGTCAATCAAAGAGAATGATGCCGGCAGAGCTAACGGGTTCTACAAGTATTCACAACCAGAATATATAAAACTTCACTGATGAATGAATCCGTGAACGTTAAGGGCATGCAGGAAACCGAAAGAGACCATGAGAGAAAGGACCTGAACGCTGAGGCATAAGAACCTCTCAGGAATTCAATGCGAAAAGCTCTAGAGATCTCCAAAAGCTTCATTCTACCTTGAGGATAGCCTGAGCAATGGAGAAATCAGCCGCCCAACACATATGCATTCGTCAACACATATGCAGAGAATGTATAGAATTTCTAAAGCCCGAGACTATCAATCACTGATGAATGAATCCATGAGCGTGAAAGGCATGCACGAAACCGAACGAGAGCATAAAAACACAAACGTCACAATTAAGTGATGTTGAGAAAGGAAAGGCTTCCAAGTCACTGAATTTCCCGCGAGGAAGGACCTGAAGGCTGACACACAAGAAAAGCTCTAGAGTTCTCACGAAGCGTCATTTTACCTTGAGGTTAGCCTAAGCACTGGAGAAATCGGGCGCTCAAATACTTCTGCTGACCTGCTGATTAAATATATTCTGTACATTTTACTGAAAGCTTCATTATTGACCTCTCCAAGGAGTTAGCATGAACGCAAGAGAGAGCAATGTATTTGTGTACCTTTTTGTCCGGAGCTGATAGATAGATTGTTCCCATTCCTGGAAACATGTAAGCCTGGACTAATATCTGTCAGATTTTTTGACAAATGATTCTCTTTAGAAAAAATAATCTCTCGGAGATATTACTACTGCGCATTTACGACTTGAATTCTAATCTTTGAACTATTCCGAATTAGTAGACTCATCGGAAAATTGGTTCTTTAATGTGAATTGAATTATGTACAATTCACTCCGTTCACAATATCATCGATAGTTGCACTAACATTGGAATTGTTACTCCCCTTTGAAGTTCGCAATTGATTAGATATGTCAAACATTTACTTCATTTAAAACATTCGCCCATGTAAAAACTCTCAACCACTCGTTAATTATCCGTGTAATCTATCGTAAAGGTTTTTATTTAGAAAAATCCATTGGCACTAACAGACGATTCCCATCAAAGGACACAAAATTAGAATTTTTTTTCTCCAAAACCTTTCATCTAAACAGCATAGGGTTGCCCACCGCAATAGCCTCTCCATCCCGGAGAGGACTACACATAATCATACTTTGAAAGAGGGCAACAAAGATGGGAACTCACCGTTGAGATTCATGATTAGATGGGGAGTGTAGAGGAGATAAAGTGTAGGTAAGGAGGGGAAGGAGTGGACGATGAGAGGAGGAGAAATACACTCAAGAAAAAGATTTTTGCATCTAAGAGGAAGGAGAAATATTTTGAGAAGAGGAATACACTCATCTTCAAGAGGAGGAAACTAATGGCAAGAAGTGTTCCGCATCTTTGAGAAGAGGGGAATTTCACTTTGACATGGGGAAGATTCTACTCGAAGGAGTCACACATGAAGGAGAAGAAGAGGAATCCACTTGGAGAAGAGAAGAAGTCCATATGCTTCACACCCAAAAACTGGAAGATGATCATTATATGGTGGTTTCCCTATCCATAAATGTTGTGCCACTTTCAGACCTTTGGCAGTACTAGGTGAAAGATTAACCACAAGAACTGCAGTGAATACTGCTTCTGCCCAAAAACCTTGTGAGAGGTTTGCATGTTGCAGCATAGAAACTACTCTATCTTGAAGAGTTCTATAGGATATACCCAAACTTTTTTAGTAGCACCATCTATGAAAGTGATAAAGTAAAGAGAACCACCTAATGACCTGGTGGGCATAGGACCACACACATCTGTATGAACGAGATCTAAAGGTTGAATTGAAGAGTCAATGTGCATTCTATGCACATTTTTGGTTTGCTTTCCTTTTTGACAATGCTCACAAAATGAAAAATCAGAGAAAGATAACCTAGGCAAGTAGCGAGAATGAGACAACCCATAGCTTGTTCAGTAACAGCTAACAAGCGTTCTTTCTATGATACAAAAGAAGAATAAACTGAGCCAAGTTTGGTACATTTTGCAACAACCATATTGCCATTTGATATGCAAAAGGATTGAGCATAGAAGACCACCTTGTAACCACGGTCATGAAGTTTACCAAGTGACATCAAACTACGTGATAACTGAGGTACATGGGGTACATTATGCATAGTAAATATTGAGCCATCAATGAACTCCACAACCACATCTCCAATCCCCACACTGTCACATTGGTAAGAGTCACCAAGACTCACGGTACCAAGAGACTTTGTTGCATAATCAAAGAAAAATTCTCTATGTGGTGTCACATGGAAAGAAGCACCAGAATCAAGCAGCCACGTGTGGGAAAGAGAAGTAGCCATAAGAGCCTTAGTTGGCATAGTATTATCAAGTTTCAACACATCAACAACATCAAAAAGAGCATTAATTTCTTCAATCTTCACAATCAAAGAAGATGGTGTAGGTAATTGTTTAACATGCCCATTAACATTCTGTCCTTTACCTTTAGCATTGTTTAATGCATAACAGTCTTTCTTCATATATCCTTTCTTACGACAATTATGGCATTCGATATCCCTCTTCCTTGATTTACTTCTACTCTTATTCCATTGGCCATTCTTTTCCTTGTTCTTGCTCCAGCCATGTTACTGATTCTTTCCTTGGTAAGAATCACGAACATTATATGCATCTCCACTCTGAGTATCAACAATAGATTTTCTATTAACCTCCTCACTCAAGAGTGCTCCACATATGTCATCATACATGAGTTTACCACCAAGTGTACAAGTGCTAATAGTAGAGAAAAATGTATCCCATGATGATGTCAAGGTGCATAACAGTAATACTGCTTTCATTTCATTATCCATATCCATTTTTTGAGCTTGTAACTAGAAGAATATAGCATCAAAATCATTTAGATGAGCAGCAACACTATCTTTGTCCTTCGTGCAAAGGTCATATAATTTTCTCATTAGATACAGTTTGTTTGATGATGTCTCTTTTTCAAATGTATTTCATATCTTCTTCCAAAGCTCCTCTTCACTTTCAAAGTCTAATACTGTAAAGTAAACATTATTATCATGATGCAAGCGAATCGTAGACCTAACCATTTCATCGAACCCGTCCCAATCATCTTCATCCACGTTAGCAGGTTTCTTTGAAATCCTATTTATTGGCTTCCAATTCCTTTTGAATCAGCACATCTTTAATCTGATTCTTGCTTAGAGCAAAGTTTGCGCCATCAAATTTTTGGATCTCAAAATGGTCTTTGCCCTGCAAGTTATAGCTCCTCCTTTGAACATTGGCACTAGACCTTGATCCACTAGATGTGCCTGAGACCTCTGATGCCATGATGGTAAAGAAGTGAATAGAATGATAATTGAGATAGAAGAGTCCAAACACCAATGAATAAGTGTATCAATGGAGTAAATCGACCACTCTATAGTTGACAAAACCAAAAATATAGAAAGATTTTGCCAGAGTATCCTCTCTAAAATGAGCATATGACCAGTGTCAAAATATCATAAAATTGGGAGTACTGACATGTTTACCTATGAAGTGAATCACTAACTCCAGTGGATATAATCCGTTATCCAATAAAAGCCAACTAGGCTTATCAAGCACCTATGAACAACTATCATACATCTCCTATGGTGAGGCTGGGGAAGTCTTCCACTTGCATCACCAAAGAGACCCCGACATCTGGGTGTCTCCGAGCGAAGACAACCTCACCACGACCCTATATATCAAACATAAAAGGCTTTATGCAAAAAACATAACCACTATATCAATGACCACATGGACATGCATAAGCGGTATCCACATAAGCGTACATTGTGTGTATGTGCCCAATATATGCACTAAAATGACATTAAAAGGCTGAGTGCATAGCCCAAAGACTAGCCAACAAATCCTACAAAAACTAGCGTATATGCGGGCAGAGCCGGAGTGCTCGCTATGCTTGCACAAAAGGAACAAAGCTTTTGTGTCAAACTACTCTAATATCAATGAAGTAATTGGATGGCAATGGACCATACTGATCTCTCCTTCTTGAGAGCTCCATGAAGATATCTTCTAAGTAGAAAACCAAGCTGACAATACCAAGAGATTTTGTTGCATAATTAGAGAAAAATGCTTTGTGTGGTGTCACATGGAAAGAAGCACCAAAATCTAGCAGCCAAGTGTGGGAAAGAGCATCAGTCATAAGAGCCTCAGTTGGCACAGTACTATCAAGTTTCAACACATCAGCATCATCAAAATAACATTAATTTCTTCAATCTTCACAATCGAAGAAGATGGTGCAGGTAATTGTTTAACATGCCCATCAACATTGTGTCCTTTACCTTTAGCATTCTTTAATGCATAATAGTCTTTCTTCATATGTCCTTTCGTATGAAAATAATGGCATTCGATATCCCTCTTCCTTGATTTACTTCTACTCTTATTGTGTTGGCCATTCTTTTCCTTGTTCTTGCTCCTGCCATGTTACTGATTCTTTCCTTGGTAAGAATCACAAACAATATATGCATCTCCACTCTCAGTGTCAACCATAGATTCTCTATGAATCTCCTCACTCAAGAGTGCTCCACATATGTCATAATACACGAGTTTACCACCAAGTGTACTAGCGCTAATAGTTGTGCAAAATGTATCCCATGATGATGTCAAGGTGCATAACAACAATACTCCTTTCATTTCATTATCCATATCCATTTTTTGAGCTTGTAACTAGAAGAATATAGCATCAAAATCATTTAGATGAACAGTAACACTATCTCTGTCCTTCGTGCAAAGGTCATATAATTTTCTCATCAGATACACTTTATTTGATGTTGTCTCTTCTTCATATGTATTTCATAACTTCTTCCAAAGCTCCTCTGCACTTTCAACGTCTAATACTATAAAGTAAACATTATTAGCAAGATGCAAGCGAATCGTAGACCTGGCCATTTCATCGAACCCATCCCAATCATCTTCATCCATGTTAGTAGGTTCCTTTGAAATCATATTTATTGGGTTCCATTGCCTCCTTTGAATCAGCACATTTTCAATCTAATTATTCCTTAGAGCAAAGTCTTTACCATCAAATTTTCAGATCTCAAAATGGTCTTTGCCCAGCAAGTTATAGCTCCTCCTCTAAACACTAGCACTAGACCCTGATCCACCAGATGTGCCTAAGACCTCTAATGCCATGATGGTAGAGAAGCGAATAGAATTATAATGGACCCAAAAGAGTCCAAACACCAATGAATAAGTGTATCAATGGAGTAAATCAACCATTGTATAGTTGACAAAACCAAAAATCTAGAAAGATTTTTCTCGAGTATGCTCTCTAAAATGAGCATATGACTAGTGTTGAAATATCATAAAATTGCGAGTACTGACATGTTTACCTATGTAGTGAATCACTAACTCCACTGCATATTATTAGTGATCCAATAAAAGCCAACTAGGCTTATGGAGCACCTATGAACAACTATCATACATCTCCTATGGTGAGGCTGGGTAAGTCTTCCACTTGCATCACCGAAGTGATCCCAACATCAGGGTGTCTCCCAACGAAGAAAACCTCACCACGACCCTATTTATCAAATGTAAAAGGCTTTATGCAAAAACTGTAACCACTATATCAATGACCACATGGACATGCATTCGTGGTATCGACATAAGCATACATGGTGTGTATGTGATCAATATATGCAATAAAATGGCACTAAAAGGTTGAGTGCATAGCCCAAAGACTAGCCAACAACACTTGCAAAAACTAGCGTACATGCGGGCGGAGCCGGAGTGCTCGCTATGCTTGCACAAAAGGAACAAAGCTTTTGAGTCAAACTACTCTAATATCAATGAAGTGATTGGATGGCGAAGGACCAGAGTGCATCCTCCTTCTCGAAAGCTCCATGAAGATATCTTCGGAGTAGAAAACCAAGCTCCTAGGGCCACACATGGTACTCCACATAGAGGGTGCAGAATACACAGAAAAAAACAGTACATAGGGAGCACGAAGGGAAACTTCTTAGGTCTTACAAATGCGGTCAAACTTACAGTATGTGGTTGAGTATCCCACTATATGTATTATTGACGAACATATACAAAGAAGTGTCTTGTGGACAAAGAAGTCCATTGTACTCATTGGATCCTCTTTCTCCTTTTAATAAGTTTGCTACATGCCATAAATTTGCTTGTAGTTAATCCCTTTTCATGTTTCCTAACATCCCCATGCTCTGCAAGACATTGATAGGTCTACGCTTCTAGCATCCTTGAATTATCGCTTTTGTGAACATCATCGGATCTTCTGTTTCTTCTTTGTCCATGGGATAAAAAACTTCTTTCTATGCTTTGGAGGGGTGAAGTGTTCCTAGGAGAAGTCACTTTTGTGTATCATCATTCATGTATAGTTTTTTGCCCCAAGGGAGCATAAGGAGATTTCCTCTTAAGAGTCACAAGTTGTTGTAGACACGCGTTGATGTAGTAACCACAACCAAGGAAATTGTAATGTTGACCAAGAAGCCTATGTTGTTTTGGGAGTCATCCATACCAACATTGATGGATGATGATCTAAACACAAATCTCTAGGACTCCCTAAGCTATCAAGGATTGGAAAAAGAGTTCCACATCTACTACACAACATTTAATCCAAAACTATCGTTTGAAGACATAATAAGGAATTAGAGTGCTATGATTGGCAACCTCTATAAAGAATATTAAACAAAAGTGCATAAAGATGGAGATCTTGATTACAAGAAACCAATGTTTTACCTCTGATGAATCACAAGATGTGCAACTAAGCAAAGTCTAATGTACCATATATACAACATATTTAATGAGTGCTTTTAGACCGTCTCCAAGCTTCACAACAAATGACAATTAAATCCAATAGGTTTTGGCCCCTTCATGAAATGTGATTTAATACAAGGCAAGTAACTATCATGTTGACCAATGGATTCACTAGGGATGATTTTTGAGGTTGGAGAGGAATTGAGTGTGGAAATGAAAGAGGAAGAACTAGTCACGAAATGCATCTTTTTAGAGTTCAACATTTGTTTGTGCCATATTAATGAAGATGATAATATGGTTTTAGTTAATAATATAGTATGGATCCTTCCAACATTAAAAATCAAGGGAATAGATTGTGATCATGAAGGATACTTGCAAGCTTTTAATATTAAAGATGATCAAGCCCTTGCCATTATTTCTCATAGCTATATGTGAGAAAAGTATCTCCACATGGTGGGGGAGCAATCCGGTATCAAGCTTGAGGACTCCCAATTCTTCTTCAAAACAGGAATTTCAGTGTATGTAGAAGTGAATGAAGTTAGAATCCAAGCCTCCCACTCTTTCTCTCAATAAACCAGAGTCATCAAATTTATAGGTTTGCTAAAGTTAGGTGCTACAAGAAGATGAGTTCAAACATCAAGTAAGTTTACCAAGTAAAGTTAGATATGTACACACAAACGCTATCTTAAATGTGAACATATTGTGCATCTTTTAGTTCCTTGTTTTTGTACATAGAAGATGGTAACTTCTTCATAAAACATAGAGGTACATGGAGCACAGCCATGGTAAACTATTTGATTCTCAAATTACCTTAAATGTTTAGAATAATCAAACATATCTATCTTACACTTTAGATATCGCAATATGATAAATATAGCAATTAACTTTCTTCAAATACTTTTTAATCATTCTAAAAAAGAATTCAATACCAACACAAACAAATAAGGTGGTTTTCTATTACTACCAAGGAAGGTAGATCATCGATTTCAATTATGTGAATCATTTATCCAGTATTCTCTCTTGCAATATCGAAGACTCCATCAAGGATATCAAGAAAGTGTTGAATATTTGGGTGACCATGTAGCTTGAAGGAGCTTGAAAATGGTGCACTTCCTCAAGGGTAAATTTTTCCATCGAAGAAAGTTGAATCAAGGGGAAAAAATGGATAGTCTTTTCTTATGAAAAAGAGTTAAGAGTGTGTTTTCGAGTACATTTATGTGGAGATGTGAATGGGAGACTCGTTTCTCTATTAAAATAGTGTTTCTATTTGTGCATCATGGTGGCCCAAAAAATAATATAATACCCATAGTTCAATAAGAAAAACATTTCTGCAAGATTGAATAAATAATAAAATAATGCTAATTAGAAACAACCAAGCTCCTCAAACACATGAACGAATATGATAATATTTCCTCTTGGAATTATACTATGAAAAAGTCTCCCAAAAAAATAAAAAATGCACGTCTTAATGTTGCAATCGAACAAAAATGGCTCATTGAAATTTCTCAAATTATAATTTTCACAACTTTGGCACTTGAAAAAGCGATTTCTCCCATAGTTTTATATCACTTAATGATGTTCAATCTCATTTCTTGAGGCACCAAAGTTTTGAGTTGGTAATTTAGGGTTATTCTTTAATATTAACTGGGGACACAAGGATAAAGCTTTAATTTTCATTGGATACTCTATTTGGGATCCACCATATTCTTTGAGTTTGGGTCTTTTGGTTCCATGCATTAGAAGGATCAATGATCTCAATTTTCTAAATGAATCAAAATTATGCTTATATCATCATTAGATATGGTTGCTATTTGCATCACCCTATCATGTGCATGTGCCACTGATTTTTTATTTTTGTTCCTTGTATGATTATTCTCCATCCACAATCTCTATTTTCCTTCCCTTAGGTTGTGCTATTTAGCTTCTCTATTCCACACCTTCAATCTTTTACTTTTTTTCTTCTACACTAAGCTATCTTAGAACCATGTTGGTTGTTCACCTATTTGTTATTTCTGCATCTCTAAGCAACATGTTCTATTGCCACAAATTTCTTGAAGTTGAACCTATCGATTAGACCAATGTCCCATTCACATCTCCACATAAATGTACTCGAAAACACACTCTTAACTCGTTTTCATAAGAAAATACTATCCGTTTTTTTCCCTCCATTCAATTTTCTTCCATGAGAAAATTTACCCTTGAGGAAGTGTACCATTTTCAAGCTCCTTCAAGCTACATGGTCACTCAAATATTCAACACTTTCTTGATATCCTTGATGGAGTCTTCTATATTGCAAGAGAGAATACTGGATACATGATTCACATAATTGAAATGGATTATCTACCTTCCTTGGTAGAAATAGAAAACCAACTTATTTGTTTGTGTTGGGATTGAATTTTTTCTTAGAATGATAAAAAACTATTTGAAGAAAGTTAGTTGCTATATTTATCATATGGCTATATCTAAAGTGTAAGATAAATATGGTTGATGATTCTAAACATTTAAGGTAATTTGAGAATCAATTAGTCTACCATGGCTGTGCTCCATGTACTTCTATGTCTTATGAAGAAGTTACCATCTTCTATGTACAACAACAAGGAACTAAAAGATGCACAATATGTTCACATTTAAGATAGCGTTTGTGTGTACATATCTAATTTTACTTGGTAAACTTACTTGATGTTTGACCTCATCTTCTTGTAGCACCTAACTTTAGCAAACCTATATATTTGATCACTTTGGTTTATTGAGAGCAAGAGTGGCGTAGATAAAGGCCCTTGAATTCTAACTTCATTCACTTCTACATACATTGAAATTCTTGTTTTGAGGAAGAATTGGGAGTCCTCATACTTGATACCGGATTGCTCCTCCACCATGTGGAGATTCGTTTCTCACATATAGTTATGAGAAATAATGGCAAGGGCCTCATCTTCTCTAATATTAAAAAGCTTCCAAGTATCATTCATGATCACAATCTGTTCCCTTGATTTTTAATGTTGGAAGGATCCATACTATATTATTAACTAAAAAAATTTTATCATCTTCATTAATATGGCACGTACAGATGTTGAATTCTAGAAAGATGCATTTCGTGACAAGTTCCTCCTCTTTCATTTCCACATTAAAGGCCTCTCCAACCTCAAAGATCATCCCTAGTGAATCCATTGGTTGACATGATAGTTCCTTGCCTTCTATTGGATATAAATCCATCTTTTTAAAAGAGTGCTAATCCTTGAGGGTTTTTTCCTCTTCATCTTTGTGCTCAATGAAATATAAATCACATTTCATAAAGGGGCCAAAACCTATTGGTTTTACTTGTCATTTTTTGTGAAGCTTGGAGACGATCTTAAAGCACTCATCAAATATGTTGTATATATGGTACAATAGACTTTGCTTAGTTGCACCTCTTGTGATTCATCAGCGGAAAAACATTGGTTTCTTATCAAGATCTCAATCTTTATGCACTTTTAATTAATATTATTTATAGAGATTGCCAATCATAGCACTCTAATTCATCATTATGTCTTCAAACGATAGTTTTGGATTAAATGTTGTGTAGCAGATGTGGAACTCATTTTGTACTACATAGACATCTTTATTTATCAAAGAGATAAAAGGCATTGCAAATATGAAGGCTTCCTTTGGAATGTAATCTTTTTCATTCTGTGATATTACATGGGCATGTTACACACTATAGAAGTGACTGTGTAAGATCATGAATAAAGTAATCCCCATCAAGTGATAGCAGCATCGAAAGCTATTCTCTGGTTGAGCTTTAGTCAAAGCATCTACAACACTATCTCGAGTGTGAACCTTCTCAAGAATAATGCGCTCAGTGGCTAAGCAATCTCCAATGAAGTGATACCTAACCTCAATTTGGTTGGTTTTGCATGATAGACCTTATTCTTAGCCAAAGCAATGGCACTCTGACTGTCACTAAGCAAACGAGGTACATGTTGAGGTAAACCCATATCACAAGCAAGACGAGAAAGCCACAATGCTTCCTTACATGCCTCACTTTCTGCAACATACTCTACTTCTATGGTGGAAACAACTGCTGTAGATTCTTGAAGATCAGATCTCCAAGAGATAACACGTCCAGCAAAATGAAAAACGTACCCTGATGTAGAGTTATGATTGTCTAAAAAACTAGTATAGTCAGAATATTTGTAACCAATAATGGATGTGTTCCCTCTACCTAAGCATAGACACTTGTCCTTTGGGCCACTCAGATATCTCAAATTCATCTTGACCACTTCCCAATGTTTCTTTCTAGGATTAGACATATATCTGCTCACAACTCCCACTGCAAATGCAATCTCTAGTCCCGTAGCTACCATAGCATACATGAGACTACCAATAGCATACTGATAGGGAATTTTGGTTATGAATTCCTATTCCTGATTTGATTTGGGGCAATCATCCTTGCTCAATTTCATATATGTGGGTAAAGATGTACTCAATGCCTTTCCACCTTGCATATTGAACCTGTGAAAAGCTTTGGATATGTACTCACTTTGAGACAAGTATATACAACTTTTACTCCTATCATGAGTAATGTGCATGCCTAGAATATGTTTGGAATCCCCCAAATCCTTCACATCAAATGTCTGAATCAACTTCTTTTTGAGAATTGAAAAGTCATAAGAGGACATCCCAGCAATCAATATATCATCGACATAACATATCAAGCATATCAAGCTGCCATCTGACCAACTCTTTGTGTAGAGACAATGATCCCCATTACCTCGAGAATAGCATTGAGTCTTCATAAAGCATCAAATTTTTGGTACCACTGTCTAGGGGACTGTTTAAGTCCATACAAGCTCTTCTTGAGCTTACAAACTATACTTTCCTTGCCATGAACTACATAACCCTTTGGTTGTTCCATATAGATCTCATCCGTAAGATCTCCATGCAAGAAAGCAATTTTCACATCCATTTGTACTAGCTCTAAGTCCTCCATTGCAACGAAACCAAGCAACATGCGGAGAGTATTCATCTTGACCATGGGAGAGAAGATTTTCTCAAAGTCCACACCATGCTCTTCCTTGAAACCCTTTGCAACAAGTCGTGCTTTATACTTTGGAGAAGCACTATCTGATGTGAATTTCAGCTTATATACCAATTTACATGGTAAAGCTTTCCTACCCTTTGGCAAGGGTACTAAATCCCAAGTACCATTCTTGTAAATAGAATCCAGCACATTCTTCATGGCACACTCCCACTTGACATTATCCTTTGTCTGCGTAGCCTCTTTGTAGCAAGAAGGCTCATAGGCATCTATACGCATAACAAAATCTAAACCTAGAACATATGTATCAGGTGGATGTGAGACACGTATAGAGTGTCTCAATGTTTGCTAAACAAGAACACATGTAGACTGATCTGATCGGACATTCTGTCGAATGTCCCTATGTGTAGCATTTTTATGCATGCTAACTAGAGGACTAGTATCCTCAAACAGCACTCTTCTCACTTCAACATCCTTAATGGGCGGTTTATGCATCTTAGACTCATTGAAAATGACATCACTACTTCTCATTACTCACCGTGTTTCACGATCTCATAAGCGATATCCAAATTATCATTCTCGACCATATCCAAGAAAAATGCATTTATTTGACTTATGGTCCAACTTCATTCTAAGATTCTTGCATCTGAACATATGCTTCACACCCAAAAACTGGAAGATGATCATTATATGGTGGTTTCCCTATCCATAACTCTTGTGCCACTTTCAGACCTTTGGCAGTACTAGGTGAAAGATTAATCAGATGAACTGCGGTCAATATTGCTTCTGCCCAAAAGCCTTGTGAGAGGTTTGCATGTTGCAGCATAGAAACTACTCTATCTTGGAGAGTTCTATAGGATATACGCAAACTTTTTTAGTAGCACCATCTATGAAAGTGAGAAAGTAAAGAGAACCACCTAATTACCTAGTGGGCATAGGACCACACACATCTGTATGAACGAGATCTAAAGGTTGATTTGAAGAGTCAATGTGCATTCCATGCACATTTTTGGTTTACTTTCCTTTTTGACAACGCTCACAAAATGAAAATACGGAGAACGATAACATAGGCAAGTAGCCAGAACAAGAAAGATTTTCGAGTCCACTATGAGATACATGGCCCAAACGACCATGCCAAATACAACCCATAGCTTGTTCAGTAACAGCTAACAAGTGTTCTTTCTATGATATAAATAAAGAATAAAGTGAGCCAACTTTGGTACATTTTGCAACAACCATATTGCCCTTTCATATGCAAAAGGATTGAGCATAGAAGACCACCTTGTAACCAGGGTCATCAAGTTGACCAATTGACATCAAACTACGTGATAACTAACGTACATGGCATACATTATGCATTGTAAATATTGAACCATCAATGAACTACACAACCACATCTCCAATCCCCACACCTTCACACTAGTAAGAGTCAGTAAATCTCACGGTACCAATAGACTTTGTTGCATAATTAATGAAAAATTCTCTATGTGGTGTCACATGGAAAGAAGCACCAAAATCTAGCAGCCACATGTGGGAAAGAGAATCAGCCATAAGAGCCTCAGTTGGCACAGTATTATCAAGTTTCAACACATCAACATCATCAAAAATAGCATTAATTTCTTCAATCTTCACAATAAAAAAAGATGCTGCAAGTAACTGTTTAACATTTCCATCAACATTCTGTCCTTTACCATTAGCATTCTTTAATGCATAACAGTCTTTCTTCATATGTCCTTTCTTATGACAATAATGGCATTCGATATCCCTCTTCCTTGATTTACTTCTACTCTTATTCTATTGGCCATTCTTTTCCTTGTTCATGCTCGTGCCATGTTACTGATTCTTTCCTTGGTAAGAATCACAAACATTATATGCATCTCCACTCTGAGTATCAACCATACATTTTCTATTAATCTCCTCACTCAAGAGTGCTCCACATATGTCATCATACCTGAGTTTACCACCAAGTGCAATAGTGCTAATAGTTATGCAAAATGTATCCCATGATGATGTCAAGGTGCATAACTGAAATACTGCTTTCATTTCATTATCCATATCCATTTTTCTGAGCTTGTAACTAGAAGAATATAGCATCAAAATCATTTAGATGAGCAACAACACTATTTGTGTCCTTCATGCAAAGGTCATCTAAATTTCTCACCAGATACACTTTCTTTGATGCTGTCTCTTTTTCATATGTATTTCATAACTTCTTCCAAAGCTCCTTTGCACTTTCAAAGTCTAATACTGTAAAGTAAACATTATTAGCAAGATGGAAGCGAATCCTAGACCTAGCCATTTCCTCGAACCCGTCCGAATCATCTTCATCCACGTTAAGAGGTTTCTTTGAAATCCTATTTATTGGCTTCCACGGCCTCCTTTGAATCAGCACATCTTTAATCTAATTCTTCCTTAGAGCAAACTTTGTGCCATCAAATTTTCAGATCTCAAAATGTTCTTTGCCATGCAAGTTATAACTCCTCATTTGAACACTCGCACTAGACCATGATCCACCAGATGTGCCTGAGACCTCAAATGTCATGATGGTAAACAAGTGAATAGAATGATAATGGAGTTAGATGAGTCCAAACACCAATGAATAAGTGTATCAATGGAGTAAATCAACCACTATATAGTTGACAAAACTCAAAATCTGGAAAGATTTTGCCACAGTATCCTTTGTAAAATGAGCATATGACGAGTGTCAAAATATCATAAAATTGCGATTACGGACATGTTTACCTATGTACTGAATCACTAACTCCACTGCATATAATCAGTTATCCAATAAAAGCCAACTAGGCTTATCGAGCACTTATGAACAACTATCATACATCTCCTATGGTGAGGCTGGGTAAGTCTTTTACTTGCATCAATGCAGAGACCCCGACATCTGGGTGTCTCCCAGCAAAGAAAACCTCACCACAACATCTGAGTCGGAGTGCTCGCTATGCTTGCACAAAAGGAAAGAGGCTTTTGGGTCAAACTACCCTAATATCAATGAAGTAATTGGATGGCAATGGACCACAGTGCACTCTCCTTCTTGAGAGCTCCATGAAGATATCTTCTGAGTAGAATACCAAGCTCCTAGGGCCACACATGGTACTCCACATAGAGGCTGTAGAATACACAGAAAAACACAGTACACAGGGAGCATGAAGAGAAACTTCTTAGGTCTTACAAATGCGATCAAACTTACAGTATGTGGCTGACTAGGCTACTATATATTTTATTAGAGAACATATACAAAGAAGTGTGTGGTGGACAAACAAGTCCATGAAATTCTTTGGGTCCTCTTTCTCCTTTTAGTAGGTTTGCTACACGCCACAAATTTGCTTGTAGTGAATCCCTTTTCATGTTGCCTAACATCCCCATGATGTGCAAGACATTAATAGGTCTACACTTCTAGCATCCATTGCAAATGATTTATCACTTCTACGAACATCATGGGATCTTCTGTTTCTTCTTTGTAGGTGGGATGATAAACTTCTTTCTATGCTTTGGAGGGGTGAAGTGTTCCTAGAAGAAGTCACTTTTGTGTATCATCATTCATGTATAATTTTTTTCCCCAAGGGAGCATAAGGAGATTTCCTCTTAAGAGTCACAAGTTGTAGTAGACACGCGTTGATGTAGTAACCACAACCAAGGAAATTGTAATGTTGACCAAGAACCCTATGTTGTTTTGGGAGTCATCCATACCAACGTTGATAGATGGTGATCTAAACACAAATCTCTAGGACTCCCTAAGCTATCAAGGATTGGAAAAGGAGTTCCACATCTGCTACACAACGTTTAATCCAAAACTATCGTTTGAAGACATAATGATGAATTAGAGTGCTATGATTGGCAACCTCTATAAAGAATATTAAACAAAAGTGCATAAAGATGGAGATCTTGATTAGAAGAAACCAATTTTTTACCTCTAATGAATCACAAGAGGTGCAACTAAGCAAAGTCTAATTTACCATATATACAACATATTTGATGAGTGATTTAAGACCGTCTCCAAGCTTCACAACAAATGACAAGTAAAAGCAATAGGTTTTGGCCCCTTTATAAAATGTGATTTATCTTTCATTGAGAACAAAGATGAGGAGCAAAAAACCCTCAAGGATTAGCACTCTTTTAAAAAGATGGATTTATATCCAATAGAAGGCAAGGAACTATCATGTCGGCAAATGGATTCACTAGGGATGATCTTTGAGGTTAGAGAGGCATTGAATGTGGAAATGAAAGAGGAGGAACTTGTCACAAAATGCATCTTTCTAGAGTTCAACATCTGTGTGTGCCATACTAATGAAGATGATAAAATGGTTTTAATTAATAATATAGTATGGATCCTTCCAACATTAAAAAGGAATAGATTATGATCATGAATGATACTTGGAAGCTTTTTAATAATAGAGAAGATCAGACCCTTGCCATTATTTCTCATAGCTATACGGAGAAACGAATCTCCACATGGTGGAGGAGCAATCCGGTATAAAGCTTGAGGACTCCCAATTCTTCCTCAAAACAGGATTTTCAATGTATGTAGAAGTGAATGAAGTTATAATCCAAGCCTCTATCTACGCCACTCTTTCTCTCAATAAACCAAAGTGATCAAATATATAGGTTTGCTAAAGTTAGGTGCTACAAGAAGATGAGGTCAAACATCAAATAAGTTTACCAATTAAAGTTAGATATGTGCACACAAACGCTATCTTAAATGTGAACATATTGTGCATCTTCTAGTTCCTTGTTGTTGTACATAGAAGATGGTAACTTCTTCATAAGACATAGAGGTACATGGAGCACAGCCATGGTAAACTATTTGATTCTCAAATTACCTTAAATGTTTAGAATCATCAAACATATCTATCTTACACTTTAGATATCGTCATATGATAAATATAGCAATTAACTTTCTTCAAACAGTTTTTAATCATTCTAAGAAAAAAATTCAATCCCAACACAAACAAATAAGGTGGTTTTCTATTACTACCAAGGAAGGTAGATCATCCATTTCAATTATGTGAATCATGTATCGAGTATTCTCTCTTGCAATATAGAAGACTCCATCAAGGATATCAAGAAAGTGTTGAATATTTGAGTGACCATGTAGCTTGAAGGAGCTTGAAAATGGTGCACTTCCTCAAGGCTAAATTTTCTCATCGAAGAAATTTGAATGGAGGGGAAAATACGGACAGTCTTTTCTTATGAAAACGAGTTAAGAGTGTGTTTTGGAGTACATTTATGTGGAGATGTGAATGGGAGACTCGATTCTCTATTAAAATATTGTTTCTATTTGTGCATGATGGTGGCCAAAATAATAATATAATACCCATAGTTCAATAAGAAAAACGTTTCTCCAAGATTGAATAAATAATAAAATAATACGAAATAGAAAAAACCAACTTTCTCAAACACATGAACGAATAAGATAATATTTCCTCTTGGAATTATACTATGCAAAAGTCTCCCAAAAAAATATAAAAAATGCATGTCTTAATTTGCAATCTAACGAAAATTGCTCATAGAAATTTCTCCAATGACAATTTTCACAACTTTGGCACTTGAAAAAGCGATTTTTGCCATAGTTTTATATTACTTAATGATGTTCAATCTCATTTCTAGAGGCACCAAAGTTTTGAGTTGGTAATTTATTGTTATTCTTGAATTTTAACTTGGGACACAAAGATGAAGCTTTAATTTTCATTGGATACTCTATTTGGGATCCACCATATTCTTTGACTTTGGGTCTTTTGGTTCCATGCATTAGAAGGATCAATGATCTCAATTTTCTAAACGAGTCAAAATTATGCTTATATCATCATTAGATGTGTTGTCTATTTGCATCACCTTATCATGTGCATGTGCCACTGATTTTTTATTTTTGTTCCTTCTATGATTATTCTCCATCCACAATCTCTATTTTCCTTCCCTTAGGTTGTGCTATTTAGCTTCTTTATTCCACACCTTCAATCTTTTACTTTTTTGCTTCTACACTAAGCTATCTTAGAACCATGTTGGTTGTTCACCTATTTCTTATGTCTGCATCTCTAAGCAACATGTTCTATTGCCACAAATTTCTTGAAGTTGAACTTATCGATTAGACCAATGTCCCTCACCCACATATCACTGCAATCCTTGATAAAACAATTCTATGCCTACAAGATAAACATCCCCACACACCCAATTAAAGGATGTCAAACAACTACAAATTGATAACTATCAAAAATTTACTTTTGCAATTTGACTAAAAGTAGCGAGGTAACAATTGGCAAAGTTTCACTAAACTATGTTAATTTGAAATCCATATAGAAATATACCATGAATTAAGAATAAAACATTGATCTTTTGCAAACATTATTGAGGAAGGTAAAAAACTTTTAGACCTACATGTATCCAAGTGGTTGCGATAGACTTCCCCTATTGATAATAATGAACGATTTGATGGTATAAAAGTAGGTTAAGTACATGAGTTCTAATGGTAGGAGCTATTTTTCTTTTATCTTGTGTGACTGTTTTTACACATGATTGTATTAAGAAAAAGTGTTGCATTCTTAATAGAGAGTGATAAAAAAGGATAAGCTAATTCACAAGGAATGAAAAAGTGATCTGGGTGTTATCACCTAAGTCAATCACATGTTGTGTATGGTGTTGGAAATTTGTTCATCTTGTGTTACTTTCATGTTTATCTAGCTTAATCAAGTTGCACAAATTTGACTACATGCAAGTGGCATTGAAGTATTAGTCTAACGACATTCATGTGGAATGTGTTACTGAGTACAAGGCAATTTATATGCATACAAAAGAACACATGTGATAAACCTATTTATCTAAATTAGTTCTAATATTCGACTTATTTGGATAAATGTCTAAAGATGTCATTGTGTAGATGATATATATTGGTAAAAACTAACAATGATGTATTGATGAATTTTCATTACTCGTGATTACCATTCTCATAAGATGAAATCGTGCATTGTACTTTATCTAGGTGTTTGGTATAGCCATAGAGCCATAGGGCACTTGTGTAATATAAATCACTTAATCTGCTATCTATGAGTGCCTTTAAAACATCTTATACCATTCAAACCAACTGATAAGAGACACCCATTGAAACAATAGTTTTGGTTTATGATATGTTGCTCATCTTTACTAATAAGACAAGCATTGTTGAGTTTAAGGCTTATTTGCTTACCTCTTTTGAAGTGTCAGATTGGGGGGCTCTACATACACACTTAGGTAGTTAATTATCAGTTTTTTCATGCCAAGATGGTATATTAGCACCTTATCCAAATGTTTTGAGGGATTTTTAGCCCATTGCTATTTTTTAGAAGTGAGGTTCACAATGAACTCTTCCCAAAGATGCATTTCATGTTGTCCTCATCCTTAGGAGTGAGGTTCACAATTAACTCTTCATGATGTTGAAGGTGTTTGATGTTTTCCTCGCTCAACACTTGTAGGGTGCCTTTTTTATCTATGTCAAATAGGGCTTGAGATTCAAACTCTTTCCTCACAAATAAGCTAATATAACCATTCATAATTATTAAGCACATAATTTGAAATTTGTGTGGTATCTGAGAACTTGGGTCATTATCATGATATTGGCATGCTTTCGTAGACTATGATTGCATCACTCCTATGGCACTCATGTCTATTGAGTGGTAGTTTTTTTATGCTTGGTAACTCGTGCATATAATGTTCAAGTAAGAAGCATCCTACTTTGGCCACTTCTATTTGTGAGGTTATATATTGAGCAACTTTCACAACTACACTTTCATGTATGTGTCACATTCGTCACTCAATCTGCTACCACCTTATTTGTTGATAATCATATCAGATAAGCAATTTTGGAGAACCAAGTGCTCCATGTTCAAACAATGCACTATGATTATGTGAGGAAGAGAATATCCATTATAGATTTCAACTTAGCTTAAGTGACTATAGCTTTGCAGCACTATAGAGGTGCTAGAAGTCAGATCACCCTTGTCATATGAAAAGGTGTTGGTTGATCCAAGTGTGTGAGTCACCCCTAGCCATGATGCCCTCGACCATGAATGGTCGCCCCAGCATGCATCTACACATGCCCTCTGAGAAGATACCACCAGGTTATGTGGTCACAACTTCATGCCCTACACATGAATTGGCCAACCTTGTAGCTCCACAACTCCAAGATTGCAAGTTGCCCCTCCATGTTGGTTACCTCAACTACTGGGCGACCTAATCTCCTACCCCAATTACCTCCTCAAAAATGGGCAACATAATCTCCTCCTTCATTCGCCTCCTCAAAATCAGCAACCAAATATCATACTCCACCTTACTTCCCAAGTTGGGTTACCCACATCTACCTCTCCAATCACCTTGGCAACCTCACTTAGGGCACCAAGAAGGAAAACAACACCATAGTAGGAGGTTCAAGTTTCCAAGTTAGTCAAATTTCAAAGGCCAACTAGTGGGGGGCAAGTCCAAAAGAGGTTACTCTACCAAGGGTGGTGGCCCACCTGAGTAACTTACCTATGTAGGTCACTGCTTCGTGTCAGGCTACCTATCAAAGCATTTCATGGTCTACAGTCCTTCTCAAGGGGAACTTTTTCCCTCCTCCATGGGTCATCTAGCGTCATGCAGAGCCACTCTGATGGCCTCTTGGTATCTTCATAAGCAACTGATGGGCACTCATTGGGACAATGAGAGATTACTTGTCAAGTCATCTATGTGTGTGTACTTAGGATTATCATTGCTCTTTTTATGTGTGTGAATAGAATTTTGGTACTCTATTGTAGTACGTTATCTCTCTGTTGTATCTCTTCATTTGGGTTATCTACCTAGTGTGTGCAGGTAGCCTTGCTGTGTTTGGAGTTTTTGGCTAGTCTTTATCCATATCATATAGTGTATCGAGCAATCCTTGCTAAGGGTTGGGACTATGTTTGAATTGTCATACATTGTTTCTTGTCGCACATTGGCCTAATTTTACATTGTGTGCTAGATTGTTCCCTAAATGTTTTATCATTTAATCTTGTGTATTCTATTATCTGAAGCTATATGTTGTTCTATGAGTATGTTGACAACCATTAAACCCTTGGAGTCTAATTCATTGGTTGCTTACTAATAATTTGTGCTACTACTAAAAAGGGATCGCTACTAGCAAGAGTGATTGAGCAAGTAACCTCGAGGATGGGCAAGTGGCAATAGGTTAACTAATTATGTGCCTCTCTGCACAAGCATGTTACAACATATACTTCCCCGAGGAGAACCCCCCTCGACTATGTGTCCTAGGAGGTGTATCTGCTCTTCCTAAGAACAAATCTCAGTTTTCTCTTTTATAATTTGACATGCACAGTGAAACCTTTACATTCTCTTTGGCATGCACGGCAGGACCCTTGCATGTGGTATGTAAGGCACCTGTTGGAAGCATGAATTCATCTTCTTTTCTACTTTTCTTTGATTTTGAAGTTTTGCTAAGCTTCTATCGAGCATTGGGCAAGAGGGGACATGACCCATACCCAAGCAGCAAGGCAGTCTCTTCGTCTTCACAAGTGTCCCATAAAGACTTACAATCGAAAAAGGTCATCTCATCACCCTTCTTGATGACCAATCACCCCTATACCCTTAACTCTTCCCATTGATTTATCTCAAGATTTACCTCAAACATGTCTTTCTAAAGACAAGACCGGGAGAGCTGATGAATCCACCTCTAAGACTTTTGAGGATAACCAATTACCGATCGAAGACCTTACAAATATGCTATCAAGGCTATACATTGAATTTCCTACTTTCAAGGATCTAGTGTGCATGCCAAGAATATGTTTGGCATCCCTGAAATCCTTCATATCAAATATCTGATTCAACTTCTTTTTGAGAATTCACAAGTCATAAGAGGACTTCCGAGCAATCAACATATTATTGACATAATGTATCAAGCATATCAAGCTGCCATCTAAGCATCTCTTTGTGTAGAGGCAATGATCCTCATTGCATCGACAATAGCCTTGGGTCTTCATAAAAGCATCAAACTTTTGGTACCACTATCTAGGGGAGTGTTTAAGTCCATACAAGCTCTTCTTGAGCTTACAAACTATACTTTCCTTGTCAGGAACTACATAACCCTTTGGTTTTTCCATATAGATCTCATCTGTAAGATCTCCATGCAAGAAAGCAATTTTTTACATCCATTTGGACTAGCTCTAAGTCCTCCATTGCAAGGAATCCAAGCAACATGCAGAGAGTATTCATCTTGACCACGGGAGAGAAGATTTTCTCAAAGTCCACACCATGTTGTTGCTTATAACCCTTTGCAACAAGTCGTGCTTTATACTTTGGAGAAGCACTATCTAATGTGAATTTCAGGTTATATACCCATTTACATGGTAAAGCTTTCCTACCCTTTGGCAAGGGTACTAAATCCCAAGTACCATTCTTGTCAATAGAATCCAGCTCATTCTTCATGGCAACTCCCACTTGACATTATCCTTTGTCTGCATAGCCTCTTGTAGCAAGAAGGCTCATAGCCATCTATTAGCATAACAAAATCTAAACCTAAAACATATCTATCAGGTGGATGTGAGACACGTGTAGAGCATCTCAGTGGTTGCTAGGCAAGAACACTTGTAGACTCATCTGATCGGACATTCTCTTGAATGTCCCTATGTGCAGCATTTTTATGCATGCTAACTGGAGGACTAGTATCCTCAAACACCAATCTTCTCACTTCAGCATCCTTATTGGGCTCTTTATGCATCTTAGACTCATTGAAAATGACATCACTACTTCTCATTACTCACTGTGTTTCAGGATCCCATAAGCGATATCCAAATTATCCTTCTTGACCATATCCAAGAAAAATGCATTTCATGGACTTATGGTCCAACTTCAGTCTAAGATTCTTGTATATGAATGTATGCTTCACACCCAAAAACTAGAAGATGATCATTATATGGTGGGTTCCCTATCCATAACTCTTGTGCCACTTTCAGACCTTTGGTAGTACTAGGTGAAAGGTTAATCACATGAACTGCAGTCAATACTGCTTTTGCCCAAAAACCTTGTGAGAGGTTTGCATGTTGCAGCAAAGAAACTACTCTATCTTGAAGAGTTCTATAGGATATACCCAAACTTTTTTAGTAGCACCATCTATGAAAGTGATAAAGTAAAGAGAACCACCTAAGGACCTAGTGAGCATACGATCGCACACATCTCTATGATCGAGATCTAAAGGCTGAATTGAAGCGTCAATGTGCATTGTATGCACATTTCTGGTTTGCTTTCCATATTGACGATGCTCACAAAATGAAAAATCAGAGAAAGATAACATAGGCAAGTAGCCAAAACGAGAAAGAAAACACCTGCAAAAACTACCGTACATGCGGCGGAACCAGAGTGCTTGCTATGCTTGCACAAAAGGAACAAAGCTTTTGCGTCAAACTACTCTAACATCAATGAAGTAATTGGATAGCGGTGGACCACAGTGCATTCTCCTTCTTGAGAGCTCCATGAAGATATCTTCTGAGTAGAAAACCAAGCTCCTAGGGCCACACACGGTACTCCACATAGAGGCTGCAAAATACACAAAAGAACAAAGTACATAGGGAGCATGAAGAGAAACTTCTTAGGTCTTACAAATGCAATCAAACTTACAGTATGTGGCTGACTAGGCCACTATATGTTTTATTAATGAACATATACAAAGAAGTGTCTGGTAGACAAAGAAGTCCATGACACTCTTTGGATCCTCTTTCTCCTTTTAATATGTTTGCTACATGCCACAAATTTGCTTGTAGTGAATCCGTTTTCATGTTGCCTAACATCCCCATGATGTGCAAGACATTGAAAGGTCTACGCTTTTAGCATCCATGGCAAATGATTTATCACTTCTAGGAACATCATGGGATCTTCTGTTTCTTCTTTGTAGGTGGGATATAAACTTCTTTCTCTGCTTTGAAGGGGTGAAGTGTTCCTAGGAGAAGGCACTTTTTTGTATCATGTAATATGCCATCATAGGAATATATATGCAATAGTTTTCCGAGTAATGAAAGAGTTCAAAGACTAAGGATCTAGACTCAAAATCGTTTTCATGCATTGAGTTTTAGATTGAGATAATGGATTCAAACTTAAATCCATAAGATATAGTCAAAGTACGAGCTATTACATATAATCATGTGTACTTAAATTAGTGAGGAAATCGAACTCGAAGTTATCTAAGGTACTGAGATTAAACCCTAGCAAGTCCACTTCGAAAACAAGTCTTTTTCTTGGTTTCTCTCACTCACGTTTAACACTCAAATTACCTACATTATCATGTAGATTCTCATTATGCCAGAGAATCTTAGCATATTGTGTGCATTTGTGAACATCTATCTATGTACATCCATCTATGTGAGTGAGTGCATGTGAACCCAATGTGTGTATGGAAGTCTGAACGCATGTTTTCATATGAAAGCATTTGTGTATATATATAAATATGAAATTAAACATGCGAATTCTAGTGTGAAACCAAAATATACAAGCAAAAGTTAACAAAATATAATATGCATAAAACAATGAAATGAAAAACGTAAACGAGATTCGAAAAACAAACTCATACTATTTTTGCGGTATAAAACAAAAGTACGAATAAAAAACGAAACGCATGCAGATCGCGATACCTATATCGGTTTTTAAATAGATTTCGCAGTGAGGGATTAAAATAGCGATATATTGGTTAGCAATTCATGCAACAAAACTACACGTTCCATATAGTTGGCATGAACAATCTTCGGTTACGCGAGCTTGCCAAAGCTGGGATGCTGCATCAAGAAGGCCTCCTACCTAGCACTGCCACTGGCGCCACCGCTAGGCCGTCTCAACAGCGCCATAAGACCTATCCAGCAAGAGCGAGTAAAGAAATCTAGAGCGACCGCGGGGGATGGAGAAGGAAGAGGCCATGGAGTTTAAGTGTTCAACTTGGAAAGGAGATGAACAACAGTCGTCTGCAAATCTGTGCGCAAGTTGAGTATATGGCATCATTAAATCAATTTCTTTACAGGGATCCACACATGTTCTGTTAGCTATGAGAACAACGGATAGCGTGGAGGTTAATTCAGTCACTCAGTCTTCGATAATTATTCTCTGTTTGCTGCTTTATTTTCTCGTGATGCTTTAATCATGTAATTGAAGCCATGGAGGAAGAACATCAAGTGTGTTGCAGTCTGGCAGGACGTCATATAATTGATGTGTCGGTGAATCAATAATTATGCATATGCATAGATTTGAGAATATGGAACTCATAAGATAAAGATTAAGTCATACATGCCTATGTTTAAACTCTTCAATGTCATAAAGCTTATAATGGTTTATCGAATCAACTGTAGTTTGTTTGATGGTACTTTGCTACTCAAAAGACCATGTCAATGTGCTTCTATCACAAATTGTTTTTGGCACTATCTCTACGTACGTTCTCCTCTTTGAACATCTAGATTGATCATATGTCTGATGGCTTCCACGAATTCATCATTGTTATCTCTACCGGAAAGTAGTTAGAGTCATGTATCACACAAATTCTTTCTGCTCGTATGATGTTTATTCGTGAGCGCTTCATCAATTCATGGTTATGTAGCATATAAGACCATTGTTCGAAGTTATGAAGAGAAGCTAATTGACTCTAGAAAGTCAATACCATGCGCTGTTATGGATGACACCCGTTCCTTTTGGAAAACATCACAAATATTGTAATCGATAAGCAATTGGGAAAGAAGAGTTGGTGATCTATCTGTGTACAAGAATGAACTTTTGATACACTCCAACATGTGAAGAGAATTGTATATAAAGGACGCACTAAACCTCACAAATGACATGCGTAACATAGGTATAGATATGCATCTATCCTATGCAAGAGTTGATATCTACCAAAACGAGCATGCTTCTACTTATTCTGAACCTTTAGCACCATCGTGGTGTGCATTTTTTATGTATAAATTTGGACTGAAGCTGATGTATGGGTAGCGTAAGAATAACTTATTTGTCACAAATATATAAGATGTTTAAGAAGCGTGCATACGAATTGATGACTTAACATTTGTTTGATGGAGTTGAGAATTATGTTGTTTGAAAGAGATTCCTATTGGAAATAGTGTTGCTCATAATTTGGTCAATGTGTATGAAGATGTTGATTTCTTTTAAGATATTGCTCATGATCTTGCCAAGATGAGATATTTTGCAAGACCTTGATAGGGATGGAATCAACATCAAAGACGAAGCGTTGGTGATGAATATGAATATGCTGAGATCGAGATTGAGAAGGAAGTCGAGATTGAGAAGTGACCTCGTGGGAATTCACTCTCAATAGTCAATGATACCAAGAAGAAGGCTCCATCAGATTGAGAATGAAAATGAGAGAGAGATTGCAGTTATGATTATATAATCACATGATTATGATTGAGATTGAGATTCAGATTGTGAGTGAGAGTGTGAATGAGAGTGCGATTACAAATGTATTAATCATCATATGGAGATTGTGATTGAGAGTCAGAGTGACAGTGAGAGTGTGATTGAGAGTGTGCGTGTGAATGAGATTGTGATAGCTCAGGGGTGGTCGGGAGGACGAGGCTTTGTCAAGAAGCTATTTTCCAAAACTTCTTGTATCAAAATGGTTGAGTTTTCATCCGGAACTTACTACTTATATATGGATTTGTAAAACATGACATTTATCAGATAAGTTTTATTTCATAGCTTTTGTGCTCTTTATTATTTTTTTTAATCTTATGAGTAATGATTATATGATATGACGTATTTCTTTTCTTTCTGAGTGATTGGAGGAACGCTACATATCATCATTCATGTATAGTGTTTTTTCCCCAAGGGAGCATAAGGAGATTTCCTCTTAAGAGTCACAAGTTGTAGTAGAGATGTGTTGATGTAGTAACCACAACAAAGGAAAATGTAATGTTGACCAAGAACCCTATGTTGTTTTGGGAGTTATCCATACCAACATTGACGGCTGATGATCTAAACACAAATCTCTAGGACTCCCTAAGCTATCATGGATTGGAAAAAGAGTTCCACATCTGCTAGACAACATTTAATCCAAAACTATCGTTTGAAGACATAATGATGAATTAGAGTGCTATGATTGGCAACCTCTATAAAGAATATTAAACAAAAGGGAATAAAGATGGAGATCTTGATTACAAGAAACCAATGTTTTGCTTCTGATGAATCACAAGAGGTGCAACTAAGAAAAGTCTAATGTACCATATATGTATACAACATATTTGATGAGTGTTTTAAGACCGTCTCTAGGCTTCACAACAAATGACAATTAAAACCAATAGGTTTTGGCCCCTTTATGAACTCTGATTTATATTTCATTGACAACAAAGATGAGGAGGAAAAAACCCTCAAGGATTAGCATTCTTTTAAAAAGATGGATTTATATCCAATAGAAGTCAAGGAACTATCATGTCGACCAATGGATTCACTAGGGATGATCTTTGAGGTTGGAGAGGCATTGAATGTGGAAATGAAAGAGGAGGAACTAGTCACGAAATGCATCTTTCTAGAGTTCAACATCTGTATGTGCCATATTAATGAAGATAATAAAATGGTTTTAGTTAATAATATAGTATGGATCCTTCCAACATTAAAAATCAAGGGAATAGATTGTGATCATGAATGATACTTGGAAGCTTTTTAATATTAGAGAAGAATAGGATCTTGCCATTATTTCTCATAGCTATATGTGAGAAAAGAATTTCCACATGGTGGAGTAGCAATCCAGTATCAAGTTTGAGGACTCCCAATTTTTCCTCAAAACAGGAATTCAATGTATGTAGAAGTGAATGAAGTTAGAATCCAAGCCTCTATCTACGACCCTCTTGCTCTCAATAAATCAAAGTGATTAAATATATAGGTTTGCTAAATTTAGGTGCTACAAGAAGATGAGGTCAAACATCAACTAAGTTTACCAAGTAAAGTTAGATATGTACACACAAGCGCTATCTTAAATATGAACATATTGTGCATCTTTTAGTTCCTTGTTGGTGTACATAGAAGATGGTAACTTCTTCATAAGACATAGAGGTACATGGAGCGCAGCCATGGTAAACTATTTGATTCTTTTTGGAATTAGACATCTGCGAAAGCACGCGAACAACACAAGGAAGAAGAAGAAGCTTGGAGCACAAACACACAATACTTAATTTATTACTAGGGAATGTACAAAGATAAGTAGCCCATTAGGGCAATAGGCGTATGTACAAGCCGGGGGAAAAAAACCTCCTAAAGAGGGAAAAAAGTGCCCCGGCGGTCCTAGTGTGTTCATCTCCACTCTAAGTGTCAACCATATATTTTCTATGAATCTCCTCACTCAAGAGTGCTCCACATATGTCATCATACAAGAGTTTACCACCAAGTGTACTAGTGCTAATAGCTATGCAAAATGTATCCCATGATGATGGCAAGGTGCATAATAGTAATACTGCTTTCATTTCATTATCCATATCCATTTTTTGAGCTTGTAACTAGAAGAATATAGCATCAAAATCATTTAGATGAGCAGCAACACTATCTGTGTCCTTCATGCAAAGGTCATATAATTTTCTCATCAGATACACTTTATTTGATGTTGTCTATTTTTTATATGTATTTCATAACTTCTTCCAAAGCTCATCTGCACTTTAAAAGTCTAATACTCTAAAGTAAACATTATAGCAAGATGCAAGCGAATCGTAGACCTCGCCATTTCATCGAACCCGTCCCATTCATCTTCATCCATGTTAGCAGGTTCCTTTGAAATCCTATTTATTGGCTTCCATTGCCTCCTTTGAATCAGCACATCTTTTATCTAATTCTTCCTTAGAGCAAAGTTTGTGCCATCAAATTTTCGGATCTCAAAATGGCATTTTCCGTGCAAGTTATAGCTCCTCCTCTAAACACTGGCACTAGACCCTGATCCACCAGATGTGCATCAAACCTCTGGTTCCATGATGGTAAAGAAATGAATAGAATGATACTGGAGCTAGAAGTGTCCAAACACCAATGAATAAGTGTATCAATGGAGTAAATCGGCCACTATATAGTTGAAAAATCCAAAAATCTAGAGAGATTTTGCCAAAGTATCCTCTATAAAATGAGCATATGACCAGTATCAAAATATCCTAAAATTGCGAGTACTCACATGTTTACCTACGTAGAGAATCACTAGCTCCACTACATATAATCACTTATCCAATAAAAGCCAACTAGGCTTATCGAGCACCTATGAACAACTATCATACATCTCCTATGGTGAGTCTGGGTAAGTCTTCCACTTGCATCACCGAAGAGACCCCGACATCTGGGTGTCTCCCAGCGAAGAAAACCTCACCACGAGCCTATTTATCAAACGTAAAAGGCTTTATGCAAAAAAAATAACCACTATATCAATGATTACATGGACATGCATAAGAGGTATCCACATAAGCGTACATGGTGTGTATGTGCTCAATATATGCATTAAAATGGCATTAAAAGGCTGAGTGCATAGCCCAATGACTAGCCAACAACACCTGCAAAAACTAGTGTACATGCAGCAGAAATAAAGTGCTTGATATGCTTGCACAAAAGGAACAAAACTTTTGCGTCAAACTACTCTAATATCAATGAAGTAATTGGATGGCGATGGACCACAGTGCACTCTCCTTCTTGAGAGCTCCATGAAGATATCTTCTAAGTAGAAAACCAAGCTCCTAGGGCCACACACGGTACTCCACATAGAGGCTGCAGAATACACAAAAAAACACAGTACAAAGGGAGCATGAAAAGAAACTTCTTAGGTCTTACAAATCCGGTCAAACTTACAGTATGTGGCTGACTAGGCCACTATATGTTTTATTAACGAACATATACAAAGAAGTGTGTGGTAGACAAAGAAGTCCATGAAACTCTTAGGATCCTCTTTCTGCTTTTAATATGTTTGCTACATGCCACAAATTTGCTTGTAGTGAATCCCTTTTCATGTTGCCTAACATCCCCATGATGTGCAAGACATTGAAAGGTCAACGCTTCTAGCATCCATTGCAAATGATTTATCACTTCTGGGAACATCATGGGATCTTCTGTTTCTTCTTTGTAGGTGGGATGAAAAACTTCTTTCTATGCTTTGGAGGGATGAAGTGTTCCTAGGAGAAGGCACTTTTGTGTATCATCATTCATGTATAGTTTTTTTCCCCACGGGAGCATAAGGAGATTTCCTCTTAAGAGTCACAATTTGTAGTAGAGATGTGTTGATGTAGTAAACACAACCAAGGAAATTGTAATGTTGACCAAGAACCCTATGTTGATTTAGGAGTCATCCATACCAACATTGATTGATGATGATCTAAACACAAATCTCTAGGACTCCCTAAGCTATCAAGGATTGGAAAAAGAGTTCCACATCTGCTACACAACATTTAATCCAAAACTATCATTTGAAGACATAATGATGAATTAGAGTGCTATGATTGGAAACCAAGGGAATAGATTGTGATCATGAATGATACTTGGAAGCTTTTTAATATTAGAGAAGATCAGCCCCTTGCCATTATTTCTCATAGCTATATGTGAGAAAAGAATCTCCACATGGTGGAGGAGCAATCCAGTATCAAGCTTGAAGACTCCCAATTTCTCCTCAAAATAGGAATTTCAATGTATGTAGAAGTGAATGAAGTTAGAATCCAAGCCTCTATCTATGCCACTCTTGCTCTTAATAAACCAAAGTGATCAAATATATAGGTTTGCTAAAGTTAGGTGCTACAAGAAGATGAGGTTAAACATCAACTAAGTTTACCAAGTAAAGTTAGATATGTGCACACAAACGATATCTTAGATGGGAACATATTGTGCATCTTTTAGTTCCTTGTTGTTGTACATAGAAGATGGTAACTTCTTCATAAGACATAGAGGTACATGGAGCAGAGCCATGGTAAACTATTTGGATCTTGTTGGAGTTAGACGTCTGCGGAAGCACACGAACAGCACAAGGAAGAAGAAGAAGCTTGGAGCACAAACACACAATACTGAATGTATTACTAGGGAATGTACAAAGATAAGTAGCCCATTAGGGCAATAGGTGTATGTACAAGCCGGGGGAAAAAAACCTCCTAAAGAGGGAAAGAAGTGCCCCGGAGGTCCTAGTGTGTTCACAGACATCACTACCAAAATATATCAACAAATCCCCCCTGGGAGTGATGCGGTGAACAAGGAGCTGGCACTCATGTATAAGGAAGTGCCAAGCCATGTGGAAATCACTCCACAAAAGGAAGTAAGCCCAAAGCTTTGCGGAAAGCTTCAAACTTCTCCCTAGGCAGAGCCTTCGTGAAAAGGTCTGCAATGTTCCCCTGCGTGGGCACATATGCCAAGCTGATCTCCCCAATAGAGAACCTCTCCCTAACATAGTGATTATGCACCTCCATGTGCTTAGTGCGAGCATGGAACACAGGGTTCCTCGCAACTACCAATGCGCTCTGACTCTCAGTGAGATGGTGGTGGCAGAAGGTTGGCCAACACCCACATCAGCCATAAGGCGTCTGAACCACACACACTCAACACTCACTATGAAAGGTGCCCTATACTCAGCCTCACAACTGGAAGTGGCCATAGTAGGCTGCTTCTTGCTCAACCAAGATATACATGAGCTACCAAGCATGAAGCAAAAACCATTGGTGGACACACGAGTGTCATAGCAACCAGCCCAATCTGAGTCACAAAAAGCATGCAATTCTAGTGCTAGTGATCCCCCCTTGGGATAAAACAACCCAAGTAGCCGAGTACCACTCAAGTAGCGAAAGATGCGCTTAACCGCCTTCCAATGCGTGACTCCTGGGCAATGCATAAACCTTCTCATTTGTGAGACAACAAACTGAATATCTAGCCGAGTAATGCATAAGTAAATCAAGCATCCAATAGCCTGCTGATAGAAAACAACATCAAATGCATCTCCAGCATCATGAAGACTCAATCGTAAACCTATCTCCATAGGAGTGGCAATAGGCTTACAATCTTCAAGGCCAAAACGCTGCAATAATGTGTCAATATATTTCGTTTGACACAAAGCCATTCCACCATATATGAGAGCCTAAACGAGTACGATATGACAAAGGTGCATCTAATTTGTTGTCACGCAAAGTCTGCACCAGCCATTTGGGCATAGTTTTTGCTTGCTCAATATCAGGTCTCTCATCAACAAGTGCATCATGTAAATCTGCATCAAAAATGGAATGATCTGCATCATCATATGAAACCTACAAAGGCTGAGAAGTTGCCTCATTAGGACCAGCACTAGACTGTCCACCTGTAAAAAGAGGCATCAAAGTATCATACATGTCTTTGGAACTAACAGATGTCTCCTTAGTACATGAAAGCAATGGCTGAATAGCATCTTCCAGAAAGACAACATCACGGCTAACCAGAATGCGTTTAGTCTGTGGACGATACAGACGATAGCCTTTACTTTCAGAACTCTACCCAACAAAAATACATTTTACTGCCTTATCATCCAATTTTCGGCGATGTTGTTCAGGCACTAGTGCATATGTCAAACAACCAAAAACACGCAGATGAGCAACAAATGGCTTTCGGTCGTGCCAAGCCTCATATGGAGTGATAGACTGCAGTGCTTTAATGGGACATCTATTCAGTACATATGCTGCACACATGATAGCCTCAAGCCAGAAATTATGTGGTAAAGCCTGACTCTTGACCATGCACCTCGCCATCTCCATGAGTGACCTATTCTTTGGTTTAGCAACTCCATTTTGATGAGGTTTATACGGCACTATACACTGGTTTTTTATCCCAGGTTCAGCCATAAATGCATTAAAATCAGAAGACATATATTCCCCCCCTCGATTAGAATGAAGGGTGCCCATTTTACATGCTGACAGATTCTCATCCAAAACCAAAAACTGTTTAAAGCACATGAACATTTCCGACTTTGCTTTGACTAGATATACCCATGCATGCCTCAAAAAATCATCAATGAAAGTCACGAAGTAAAGATAATTTCCAAAAGCAGGTGTCTGCATAGGACCACAGACATCACTATGTACAAGCTGCAATTTCTGAGTAGCCCAAACTGAACCATCTTTTGGAAAGGATGAATGCTGCATTTTGCCCAAAATACACACAAACATGTTTTCCAAGTGCCTCAAGTTTGGGTAACGAGCTCTTTCCTCACAAATAAGCTAACATAACCATTCATAAATATTAAGCACATAATTTGAAATTTATGTGGTGTCTGAGAACTTAAGTCGGTATCATGATACTGGCATTCTACCGTAGACTATGATTGCATCACTCCTATGTCACTCATAGCTATTGAGTGGTAGCCTTTTTATGCTTGGTAGCTCATGCATATAATGTTCAATTAAGAAGCATCCTACTTTGGCCACTTCTATTTGTGAGGTTATATATTGAGCAACTTCCACAACTATACTTTCATGTATGTGTCGCATTCATCGCTCAATCTGCCACCACCTTATTTGTTGATAATCATATCAGATAAGCAATTTTGGAGAACCAAGTGCTCCATGTCCAAATAATGCACTATGATTATGTGAGGAAGAGAATACCCATTATAGATTTCAACTTAGCTTAAGTGACTACAGCTTTGTAGCACTATGCAGGTGCTAGCGGTGAGATCACCCTTGCCATATGCAAAGACGTTGGTTGATCCAAGTGTGTGAGTCACCCCTAGCCATGATGCCCTCGACCATGAATGGTCGCCCCAGCATGCATCAGCACATGCCCTCTGAGAAGATACCACCAGGTTATGTGGTCACACCTAGATGCCCTACACAAGAATTGGCCAACCTTGTAACTCCACAACTCCAAGATTGGTTGCCCCTCCATATTGGTTACCTCAACTACTAGGCGACCTAATCTCCTCCCCCACTTACCTCCTCAAAAATGGGCAGCATAATCTCCTCCTACATTCGCCTCCTCAAAATCGGCAACCAAATATCGTACTCCACCCTACTTCCCAAATTGGGCTACCCACATCTACCTCTCCAATCGCCCTTGGCAACCTCACTTAGGGCACCAAGAAGGAAAACAACACCATAGGAGGAGGTTCAAGTTTCCAAGAGACAAATTTCAAAGGCCAACTAGTGGGGGGCAAGTCCAAAAGAGGTTACTCTACCAAGGGTGGTGGCCCACCTGAGTAACTTCCCTTTGTATGTCGCAGCTTCGTGTCAGGCTACCTATCAAAGCATTTCATGGTCTACAATCTTTCTCAAGGGGAACTTTCTCCCTCCTGCATGGGTCATCTGGGGTCATGCAGAGCCACTCAAATGGCCTCTTGGTATCTATATAAGCAATTGATGGGCACTCATTGGGACAATGAGAGATTACTTGTCAAGTCATCTATGTGTGTATACTTAGGATTATCGTTGCTCATTTTATGTGTGTGAATAGGAATTTGGTACTCTATGGTAGTACTTTATCCCTTTGTTGTATCTCTTCATTTGGGCTATGTACCTAGTGTGTGCAGGTAGCTTTGCTGTGTATTTTTGGAGTTATTGGCTAGTCTTTATCCAATTCATATAGTGTATCGAGCAATCCTTGTTAAGGGTTGGGACTATGTTTTAATTGTCTTACATTGTTTCTTATCGCACATTGACCTAATTTTACATTGTGTGTGGGATTGTTCCCTAAATGTTTTATCATTTAATCTTGTGTATTCTATTATCTGAAGCTAAATGTTGTTCTATGAGTATGGTGACAACCATTAAATCCTTGGAGTCTAATTGATTGGTTGCTTACTAGTAATTTGTGCTACTGGTAGGTTACAACATATACTTCCCCGAGGAGAACCCCCCTCGAGAATGTGTCCTAGGAGATGTATCTGCTCTTCCTAAGAATAGGTCTCGGGCTTCTCTTTTATAATTTCACATGCACAGTGAGACCTTTCCATTTCTTTGGCATGCACGACAGGACCCTTGCATGTCATATGTAAGGCACCTGTTGGAAGCATGAATTCATCTTCTTTTATACTTTTCTTTTATTTTAAAGCTTTGCTAAGCTTCTATCAAGCATTGGGCAAGAGGGCACATGACGCATACCCAAGCAGCAAGGGAGACTCTTCCTCTTCACAAGTGTCCCATAAAGAGTTACGATTGAAAAAGGTCATCTCATCATCCTTCTTGACGACCAATCACCCCTATAGCCTTAACTCTTCCCATTGATTTTTCTTAAGATTTACCTCAAACGTGTCTTTCTAAGGACAAGTCCGGGAGAGCTGATGAATCCACCTCTAAGACTTTTCAGGATAACCAATTATCGATGGAAGACCTTACAAATGTGTTATCAAGGTTAAACATTGAATTTCCTACTTTCAAGGATCTAGTGTGCATGCCAAGAATATGTTTGCCATCCCCCAAATCCTTCATATCAAATGTCTGATTCAACTTCTTTTTCAGAACTCACAAGTCATAAGAGGACTTCCCAGCAATCATCATATCATCAACATAAAGTATCAAGCATATCAAGCTGCCATCTAAGCATCTCTTTGTGTAGAGGCAATGATCCTCATTGCCTCGAGAATAGCCTTGAGTCTTCATAAAAGCATCAAACTTTTGGTACCACTATCTAGGGGAATGTTTAAGTCCATACAAGCTCTTCTTGAGCTTACAAACTTTACTTTCCTTGTCAGGAACTTAACCCTTTGGTTGTTCCATATAGATCTCATTTGTAACATCTCCATACAAGAAAAGAATTTTCACATCCATTTGGACTAGCTTGAAGTCCTCCATTGCAACGAATCCAAGAAACATGCAGAGAGTATTCATCTTGACCACGGGAGAGAAGATTTTTTCAAAGTCCACACCATGTTGTTGCTTAAAACCCTTTGCAACAAGTCGTGCTTTATACTTTGGAGAAGCACTATCTGATGTGAATTTCAGCCTATATACCCATTTGCATGGTAAAGCTTTCCTACCCTTTGGCAAGGGTACTAAATCCCAAGTACCATTCTTGTGAATAGAATCCAGCTCATTCTTCATGGCACACTCCCACTTGACATTATCCTTTGTGTGCATAACATCTTTGTAGCAAGAAGGCTCGTAGGCAACTATTAGCATAACAAAATCTAAACCTAGAACATATCTATCTGGTAGATGTGAGCCACATGTAGAGCGTCTCAATGGTTTCTAAACAAGAACACCTGTAGACTGATCTGATCGGACATTCTCTTGAATGTCCCTATGTGCAGCATTTTTATGCATGCTAACTGGAGGACTAGTATCCTCAAACACCACTCTTCTCACTTCAACGTCCTTAATGCGTTGTTTATGCATCTTAGACTCATTGAAAATGACATCACTACTTCTCATTACTCATAGTGTTTTAGGATCCCATAAGCGATATCCAAATTATCCTTCTCGACCATATCCAAGAAAAATGCATTTCTTTGACTTCTGGTCCAACTTCTGTCTAAGATTCTTGTATATGAACATATGCTTCACACCCAAAAATTGGAAGATGATCATTATATGGTTTTTTCCCTATCCATAACTCTTGTGCCACTTTCAGACCTTTTGCAATACTAGGTGAAAGGTTAATCATACGAACTGTAGTCAATACTCCTTCTGCCCAAAAACCTTGTGAGAGGTTTGCATGTTGTAGCATAGAAACTACTCTATCGTGAAGAGTTCTATCGGATATACCCAAAATTTTTTAGAAGCACCATCTATGAAAGTGACAAAGTAAATAAAACCACCTAAGGACCTAGTGGGCATAGGACCACACACATCTATATGAACGAGACCTAAAGGCCGAATTAAGCATAATTAGAGAAAAATGCTATGTGTGATGTCATATGGAAAGAAGCACCAGAATCTAGCAGCCACGTGTGGGAAAGAGAATCAGCCATAAGAGCCTCAGTTGGCATAGTACTATCAAGTTTCAACACATCAACATCATCAAAATAGCATTAATTTCTTCAATCTTCACAATCGAAGAAGATGGTGCAAGTAATTGTTTAACACGCCCATCAACATTCTGTCCTTTACCTTAAGCATCCTTTAATGCATAACAATCTTTCTTCATATGTCCTTTCTTATGAAAATAATGGCATTTGATATCCCTCTTCCTTGATTTACTTCTACTCTTATTTTGTTGACCATTCTTTTCCTTGTTCTTGCTCCTGGAATGTTACTCATTCTTTACTTGGTAAGAATCAGGAACATTATATGCATCTCCACTCTGAGTGTCAACCATATATTTTCTATGAATCTCCTCACTGAAGAGTGCTCCACATATGTCATCATACACGAGTTTACCACCAAGTGTACTAGTGCTAATAGCTATGCAAAATGTATCCCATGATGATGGCAAGGTGCATAACAACAATACTGCTTTCATTTCATTATCCATATCCATTTCTTGAGCTTGTAACTAGAAGAATATAGCATCCAAATCATTTAGATGAGCAGCAACACTATCTGTGTCCTTCATGCAAAGGTCATATAATTTTCTCATCAGATACACTTTATTTGATGTTGTCTATTTTTTAGATGTATTTCATAACTTCTTCCAAAGCTCCGCTGCACTTTCAAAGTCTAATACTAAAAAGTAAACATTATTAGCAAGATGCAAGCAAATCGTAGACCTGGCCATTTCATCCATCCCGTTCCATTCATCTTCATCCATGTTAGCAGGTTCGTTTGAAATCCTATTTATTGGCTTCCATTGCCTCCTTTCAATCAGCACATCTTTAATCTTATTCTTCCTTAGAGCAAAGTTTGTGCCATCAAATTTTCGGATCTCAAAGTGGTCTTTGTCCTGCAACTTATAGCTCCTCCTCTCAACACTGGCACTAGACCCTGATCCACCAGATGTGCCTCATACCTCTCATGCCTTGATGGTAAAGAAGTGAATAGAATGATAATGGAGCTAGAAGAGACCAAACATCTATGAATAAGTGTATCAATGCAGTAAATCGACCACTGTATAGTTGACAAAACCAAAAATCTAGAAAGATTTTGCCAAAGTATCCTCTATAAAATGAGCATATGACCAGTGTCAAAATGTCATGAAATTGTGAGTACTGACATGTTTACCTACATAGAGAATCCCTAACTCCCGTGCATATAATCAGTTATCAAATGAAAGCCAACTACGCTTATCGAGAACCTATGAACTACTATCATACATCTCCTATGGTGAGGCTGGGTAAGTCTTCTAGTTCCATCACCGAAGAGACCTCGACATCTGTGTGTCTCCCAGCAAAGAAAACCTCACCACGAACCTATTTATCAAACGTAGAAGGCTTTATGCAGAAAACATAGCCACTATATCAATGACCAAATGGACATGCATAAGCGGTATCCACATAAGCGTACATGGTGTGTATGTGCTCAATATATGCAGTAAAATGACATTAAAATGCTGAGTGCATAGCCCAAAGACTAGCCAACACCACCTGCAAAAACTAGCGTACATGCAGGCGGAGTCGGAGTGCTCGCTATGCTTGCACAAAAGGAACAAAGATTTTGCGTGAAACTACTCTAATATCAATGAAGTAATTGGATGGCGATGGACCACAGTGCACTCTCCTTCTTGAGAGCTCCATGAAGATATCTTCTAAGTAGAAAACCAAGCTCCTAGGGCCACACACGATACTCCACATAGAGGCTGCAAAATACAAAGAAAAACACAGTACATAGGGAACATGAAGAGAAACTTCTTAGGTCTTACAAATGCGGTCAAACTTATAGTATGTGGCTGGCTAGGCGACTATATGTTTTATTAACGAGCATATACAAAGAAGTGTCTGGTGGACAAAGAAGTCCAGGAAACTCTTTGGATCCTCTTTCTCCTTTTAATATGTTTGCTACATGCCACAAATTTTCATTTAGTGAATCACTTTTCATGTTGCCTAACATCCCCATGATGTGCAAGACATTGATAGGTCTACGCTTCTAGCATCCATTGCAAATGATTTATCACTTCTGCGAACATCATGGGATCTTTTTTTTCTTCTTTGTAGGTGGGATGAAAAACGTTTTTCTATGCTTTGGAGGGGTGAAGTGTTCCTAGGACAAGGCACTTTTGTGTATCATCATTCATGTATAGTTTTTTTTTCCCAAGGGAGCATAAGGAGATTTCCTCTTAAGAGTCACATGTTGTAGTAGACATGTGTTGATGAAGTAACCACAACCAAGGAAATTGTAATGTTGACCAAGAACCCTATGTTGTTTTGGGAGTCATCCATACCAACATTGATGGATGATGATCTAAACACAAATCTCTAGGACTCCCTAAGCTATCCCGGATTGGAAAAAGAGTTCCACATGTGCTACACAACATTTAATCCAAAACTATCGTTTGAAGACATAATGATGAATTAGAGTGCTATGATTGGCAACCTCTATAAAGAATATTAAACAAAAGCGCATAAACATGGAGATCTTGATTACAAGAAACCAATGTTTTACCTTTTGATGAATCACAAGAGGTGCAACTAAGCAAAGTCTAATGTACCATATATACAACATATTTGATGAGTGCTTTAAGATCGTTTACAAGCTTCACAACAAAGGACAAGTAAAACCAATAGGTTTTGGCCCCTTTATAAAATGTGATTTATATTTCATTGAGAACAAAGATGAGGAGGAAAAAACCCTCAAAGATTAGAACTCTTTTAAAAAGATGGATTTAATTCCAATAGAAGGCAAGGAACTATCATGTCGACGAATGGATTCACTAGGGATGATCTTTGAGGTTGGAGAGGCATTGAATGTGGAATTGAAAGAGGAGGAACTTGTCACGAAAAGCATTATTCTAGAGTTCAACATCTATATGTGCCATATTTATGAAGATGATAAAATGGTTTTAGTTAATAATATAGTATGAATCCTTCCAACATTAAAAATCAAGGGAATAGAGTGTGATCATGAATGATACTTGGAAGCTTTTTAATATTAGAGAAGATGAGGCCCTTGCCATTATTTCTCATAGCTATATGTGAGAAAAGAATCTCCACTTGGTGGAGGAAGTATCAACTTGAGGACTCCCAATTTTTCCTCCAAACAAGAATTTCAATGTATGTAGAAGTGAATGAGGTTAGAATCCAAGCCTCTATCTATGCCACTCTTGCTCTTAATAAACCAAAGTGATCAAATATATAGGTTTGCTAAAGTTAGGTGCTACAAGAAGATGTGGTCAAACATCAAGTAAGTTTAACAAGTAAAGTTAGATATGTACACACAAACGCTATCTTAAATGTGAACATATTGTGCATCTTTTAGTTCCTTGTTGTTGTACATAGAAGATGGTAACTTCTTCGTACGACATAGAGGTACTGTTGGGTGTGTGTAGAAGTGCGAGAGACACACAAGAAGCACACAGAAGGAGCACAAACGCAGCAAGACACACGGAGAAGATGATGGCTGGAATAGCTCACTCTATTGATCAATGAACTGAACTGAAGTAAGAGCTGAATAATATCCCTAAGTACCAAGTACCACCACATATGTGAGTATCAAGTATGTGGTAACATGGGGAAGAAACCTCTAGCCAGCACTAGAGTAAAAAGTGCCCATGTATAGGGAGCAGGTTCACATCAAAGCTTCTCGAGGAACACATAAGTGTAACAAACCCCCCGGGAGCGAATGATGTGAACACATACAGGGAGTGAGAGATCAGCCCCCACAAGGTAACAAGCCTAAAGCTTTGCAAAAAGCTTCAAACTTTTCTCGTGTAAGAGCTTTGGTGAATATGTCTGCCACATTATCTTGTGTAGGCACATATACCAAATCAATATCTCCTGCATGAAGGCGCTCTCTCAGATAGTGGTAACGCACCTCAATATGTTTGGTCCGTGCATGAAACACTAGGTTTTGTGCAACAACCAAAGCACTCTGACTATCAGTGAGAATATGCGTAGCAGCATCAATCTCCATGCAAATATCCATCAATAGGCTTCTCAGCCATATACACTCCACTGTAGCTGTGAAAACTACCCTCTACTCAGCTTCACAACTTGATGTCGCCACTGTAGGTTTCTTGTTACTCAACCACGATATGCATGAGTCTCCAAGGAAAAAGCAATTACCACTAGTGGACACGCGAGTATCATAACAACCAGCCCAATCACTATCTGTAAAAGCATGCAAGCATGGCTGAACATCTCTGCCATAAAAGAGACCTAAGCTCAAAGTGCCTCGGAGATATCTAAACATACGTTTCATCACTTGCCAATGCTTAGTGCCAGGGCTATGCATGAATCGACTCAACTGGGAAACTGCATACTGTATATCCGGCCTTGTGTTGCATGCATATATAAGACATCCCATAGCCTTCTGATAAAGAGAAGTGTCAAATGCATCATTGGAATCCTCAATTGAGAACCTGAATCCTGTCTCAATTGGTGTGGAAACTGGCTTACAATCCTCAAAGTCAAAATGCTGAAGTAGTTTCTCAACATACTTGGCTTGATGCATAACAATTCCCCCCTCAACGGATACAAACTGGATGCCAAGATAGTAGCTCAAAAGGCCAAGGTAAGTGACATCAAAAGTATGCTGCAAATCAGCCATAAGAATGTCAAGTTTTGCATCACATGACCCAATCAAGAGTATGTCATCGACATAAAGAACAAGCACTATAAGATCAACCCCATTTTTTCGTACATAGAGTGTGCTTTCAATCGGACTACATGTGAAGCCAAGAGCAATCAAGTGCTTATATATTTCGTCATACCACGCACGTGGGGCTTGCTTGAGAGTGTACAAAGCTTTATGCAAGCGACAAACCATATGCTCTTTCCCTTTCATAGCAAATCCAGGAGGTTGCTTCACATAGACCTCTTCTTGTAAATCTCCATTCAAGAAGGCTGTTTTTATGTCCAATTGATGCACTTTCCAACCTCGATGGGCAGCCAATGCAACCACGGTACGAATGGTAGTCATGCGTGAAGTAGGTGCAAAAGTTTTCGCATAGTCAATGCCATATTGTTGTGCATATCCCTTGGTAACCAATCTAGCTTTTGTTGATATATTTAGGTAGTGATGTGTGTGAACACTCTAGGACCGCCGGGGCACTTTTTTCCCTCGTTAGGAGGTTTTTTTCCCCCGGCTTGTATATACGCCTATTGCCCTAATGGGCTATTTATCTTTGTACATTCTCTAGTAATACATTCAGTCTTGTGTGTTGTGCTCCAAGCTTCTTCTTCTTCCTTGTGCTGTTCGCGTGCTTCCGCAGACGTCTAACTCCAACAATTGGTATCAGAGCAGGTCGTTGCTTCTTCTAGGGCGCCGTCGACACTCCTCCGTTTGTAGTCTCAGATTCGAAAAAATTTTGGTGAGCATACTCAGGGTGTTTCCGAGATCAAAATTTGCCGAAATCGCGATCTGAGCTCGTTTCGGCCTCCGAACGCACTATCGTAGTGCTTGTGCAGGCTATTTCGTCCTTTTGTGCCAAAGGTATATACCAATTTCTGTTCGCTAGTTTAAGCGTCTCGAAGTCTGCTACAGGTCTAGCAGAACTCGTCTGGGCAGTTCAGTTCAACTTTTTGAGATACAGTCAATTTTCTGCATCAAGGTATTTTAGTCACCGGCCATGGCTGAAAGCAGTGATGTATTCCGTATGTTGGCTGTTGAGGATAAGTTGGATGGTACCAACTACCCATTATGGGCTTATATGATGCGACATGTACTGGTTGCAAAAGGATTGTGGAACATTGTGCAGGGTGTTGAAAGACGTCCTGTTACACCTGTAACGACAGGTACTGCAAATACAGGTGTTGGAGCTGATGAAGATGGTGTCGAAGATGATATTCCGCAGATTCCTGTTCGTGTTGCTGTTTCTGTTGCACCTACTGCAGAGCAGATTCGTTGGGATGGCAGAGATGCCCAGGCACATGCATTGATAGCTTTGTCTGTCAAACGTGCCATTATTCCTCACATTCGCTCTTGCAGAACAGCAAAGGATGCTTGGGATACACTTACCACTTTGTACCAGGCTAGGAATGAGGCTCGTGTTGCTTACCTCCGAAAACAGTTGGAGAGTGAGCACATGAATGAAGGTGATTCTATGGACAGTTTTCTTACAAAGATCAAAGACCTGAAGGAACAATTGATTTCTGCTGATGAGGTTATACCAGATAGCTCACTTGTGCAGACCGTTCTGAATGGTCTTCCTGATTCATATCAGAGTTTTGCCTCTACTCTTCGGTTGATGATGAAAGGCAATCCAAATGCCTTGTCATTTGAGGAATTATTCTCTGTTCTATTGCAGGAAGATCAGTCCAGGCAGAACAGGTCCATTATGCGTGTTGCAGATCAAGCTTTCCTGGCTAGTCAGAAAGGCAAAGGAAAATGGAGCTCTTCTACTAGTAAGCAGAAATCTGCAAATGCTACACATTCAAAGAACCAAGACAAAGATGAGAAAAAATCAGAAAAGCAGAAATTGTTTTGTAAGTACTGTAAAGGCAATGATCATATCATAAAGAACTGTCCAAAACTGGCTGCTAAAGAGGCAAAGAAGAAAGAGGCTGGAATGGTTGTTGCAGAGGCCTCTACACCAAAAACAGAGTCTGCAAATCTTGTGCAGGAAGAAGAATGGGCGTTTACTACTGTCTGCAGTTTTGACCCATCTTCTCATGATCAGTGCATGTCTGCAGTAGACTCAGATGTTTGGTACTTTGACAGTGGGGCGACCAAACATATTACCTCGCAGTGCAGTTTCTTCTCTTCACTTGAGCCTACTCCTACAGGGAATACTGTCACATGCGCCAATAACTCCTCTTATCCTGTTATGGGAGTTGGTAAGATCATTCTGACTACTGCTGATGGTAGTTCTTTCACTTTATCAGATGCTTTATTTGTGCCAGGGATCAAAAAGAATCTGTTATCAGTTTCTGCATTAGCCAAGATTGGCTTGGTTGTGAAATTTGTTGATGACAGGTGTACAGTCCATGATCTCTCAAATGGCGATGTGATTATTGCTTCTGGCATTTTATGTCGTGGGCTGTATAAGCTCATAGACTATGAAAGATCTGTGAATGATTCGGCATGTGCAGTTCATGATTCTCAGGCTATGTCAGATGCAAAGCTTTGGCATGCACGCTTTGGTCATCTGAATTTTGCTAGTTTGTTACGCCTGCAGAAATCTGAAATGGTGTCCTCTTTGCCCAAACTTGAGGCACCTGGAAAACATGTTTGTGAAGGCTGTATTTTGGGCAAAATGCAGCGTTCTTCCTTTCCAAAAGATGGTTCAGTTCGGGCTACGCAGAAATTGCAGCTTGTACATAGTGATGTCTGTGGTCCTATGCAGACACCCTCTTTTGGAAATTACCTTTACTTCGTGACTTTCATTGATGATTTTTCCAGGCATGCATGGGTATATCCACTCAAAGCAAAGTCCGAAGTGTTCATGTGCTTCAAACAGTTTTTGGTTTTGGCTGAAAATCTGTCAGCATGTAAAATGGGCACCCTCCGTTCTGATCGAGGGAGGGAATATATGTCTTCAGACTTTAATGCATTTCTGGCTGAACGTGGGATAAAACACCAGTGTACAGTGCCGTATACACCTCAACAGAATGGAGTTGCTAAACGAAAGAACAGGTCACTCATGGAGATGGCGAGGTGCATGGTCAAAAGTCAGGCTTTACCACATAGTTTCTGGCTTGAGGCTGTCATGTGTGCAGCATATGTACTGAACAGGTGTCCCACCAAAGCGTTGCAGTCTATCACTCCATATGAGGCTTGGCATGACCGCAAGCCATCTGTTGCTCATCTGCGTGTTTTTGGTTGTTTGGCATATGCATTAGTGCCTGAACAACATCGCAGAAAATTGGATGATAAGGCAGTAAAATGTATTTTTGTTGGGTACAGTTCTGAAAGTAAAGGCTATCGTCTGTATCATCCACAGACTAAACGCATTCTGGTTAGCCGTGATGTTTTCTTTGTGGAAGATGCTATTCAGCCATTGCTTTCATGTACTAAGGAGACATCTGTTAGCTCCAAAGACATGTATGATACTTTGATGCCTCTTTTTACAGGTGGACAGGCTAGCGCTGGTCCTAATGAGGCAACTTCTCAGCCTTTGCAGGTTTCATATGATGATGCAGATCATTCCATTTCTGATGCAGATTTACATGATGCACTTGTTGATGAGAGAGCTGATATTGAACAGGCAAAAACTATGCCAAAATGGCTGGTGCAGACTTTGCGTGACAGCAAATTAGATGCACCTTTGTCATATCGTACTCGTTCAGGCTCTCATAGTACCTCCTTTGCATCAGATTGCTATGCTATGGCTACATCTAGTCTCTGTGATGAGAATGAGCCTGTTTCTTTTGATAAAGCACAAAATTCAGAAAATTGGATGGCTGCTATGCAATCTGAATATGATGCTATAATGAAGAATGGTACATGGTCTTTATGTGACTTGCCTCTTGGCAAGAAGGCCATTGGCACTAAGTGGGTATACAAGCTGAAGCGTAAACCTGATGGTACAGTTGACAGGTATAAGGCTAGGCTTGTTGCAAAAGGTTATGCGCAGGAAAGAGGCATTGATTTTGATGAGACCTTTGCACCTACATGCCGTATGACTACTGTTCGGAGCATTTGTGCACTTGCAGCCCATAATGGTTGGAATGTACATCAGTTGGACATTAAAACAGCATTTTTGAATGGTGACTTGCATGAAGAAGTGTATGTTTTTCAGCCCCGTGGCTTTGTGCAGAAAGGGCATGAAAACCAGGTGTGCAGGTTAAAGAAGGCGTTATATGGTTTAAAGCAAGCACCACGTGCTTGGTATGAGAAGATACATGCCTATTTGATTGCACATGGTTTTGAGAACAGTCCAACTGAAAGCACCTTATATGTTAAACGTGCTAATGATGTGCTTCTGATCATTGTTGTCTATGTTGATGACATGCTGCTCACTGGTCCTATTGAGACACATATTGCTGATTTTAAGGCTGATTTGCATGCCTCATTTGAGATGTCTGATTTGGGGCATTTGCATCACTATTTGGGCATTCAGTTTATGCACGTTGATGGTGGAATGGCTTTGTGTCAAACGAAATATATTGACACATTATTGCAGCGTTTTGGCCTTGAAGACTGTAAGACTATTGCCACTCCTATGGAGACAGGTTTACGATTGAGTCTTCATGATGCTGGAGATGCATTTGATGCTGTTCTCTATCAGCAGGCTGTTGGATGCTTGATTTACTTATGCATTACTCGGCCAGATATTCAGTTTGCTGTCTCACAAATGAGCAGGTTTATGCATTGCCCAGGAGTCACGCATTGGAAAGCGGTTAAGCGCATCTTTCGCTACTTGAGTGGTACTCGGCTACTTGGATTGTTTTATCCCAAGGGGGGATCACTACCGCCAGATTTGCATGCTTTTTCTGACTCAGATTGGGCTGGTTGCTATGACACTCGTGTGTCCACCAGTGGTTTTTGCTTCATGCTTGGTAGCTCATGTATATCTTGGTTGAGCAAGAAGCAGCCTACTGTGGCCACTTCCAGTTGTGAGGCTGAGTATAGGGCAGCTTTCACAGCGACTGTTGAGTGTGTGTGGCTCAGACGCCTTATGGCTGATTTGGGTGTTGGCCAGTCTTCTGCCACCACCATCTTCACTGACAGTCAGAGCGCATTGGCAGTTGCGAGGAACCCTGTGTTCCATGCTCGCACTAAGCACATTGAGGTGCATTATCACTATGTCAGGGAGAGGTTCTCTGCTGGGGAGATCAGCTTGGCATATGTGCCCACGCAGGAGAACATTGCAGACCTTTTCACGAAGGCTCTGCCTAGGGAGAAGTTTGAAGCTTTCCGCAAAGCTTTGGGCTTACTTCCTTTTGTGGAGTGATTTCCACATAGCTCGGCACTTCCTTATACATGAGTGCCAGCTCCTTGTTCACCGCATCACTCCCAGGGGGGATTTGTTGATATATTTAGGTAGTGATGTGTGTGAACACTCTAGGACCGCCGGGGCACTTTTTTCCCTCGTTAGGAGGTTTTTTTCCCCCGGCTTGTATATACGCCTATTGCCCTAATGGGCTATTTATCTTTGTACATTCTCTAGTAATACATTCAGTCTTGTGTGTTGTGCTCCAAGCTTCTTCTTCTTCCTTGTGCTGTTCGCGTGCTTCCGCAGACGTCTAACTCCAACAGCTTTGTAGCGATCCATGCTACCATCAGATTTTCTCTTAATCTTGTAAACGCACTTTGTACCAATGGCATTCTTTCCTTTTGGAAACTCACATAACTCCCAAGTACCATTCCTATGTATGGAATCCATTTCTGATTGCATAGCACTCATCCATTGTGGATCGTCATATGCATCTTCAAAAGAAAGTGTCTCTTCATTACATGTTGTAGCAATAAGAGAATAATCCACAAAATTACTTGATGCATGGTGAGAGGTTGATCTTATTCTGCCAAGTAAAGGTGCACTCAATTTGCTATCCTGCAAAGTTTGTTTCAGCCACTTTGGCATAGATTGTGCACTCTTGATAGACATGTGTTCATTATGTAATACATCTTCAATATGTACATCATGCGTGGGCTGAATTTCATGCTCAGTTTCAACCATATTTTGATGCAAATGTTCAGCCATATGTGGCTGGAAATTTCAAATAGTTTTGACAATTTTTGGCTGAATTTTTTCAGCCATGTTTGGCTGGAAATTCTCTGCATTTTCAGCACTATTTGGCTGGAATTTTTCAGCCCTTTGAACCTCAGTTGGCTGGTGTACATGGCCATATTCAAGCGCACCATTTTGGAACAAAGGCATGAGTGTATCGAACACATCTTGTGAGCTAATTGTTGGCAGTTTTTTGCATTCAAGTAGAGGAAAACTGAATTTTCAGCAAATACCACATCTAGACTCACAATAATTGTGTTCGTCAATGGATGGTACAATCGATATCCCTTACTTTCAGCACTATAACCAAAAAATATACATTTCTTTGCCTTGTCATCAAGTTTGTGACGTTGTTGTGATGGCACAAGAGCATATGCCAAACAACCAAAAACACGCATATGACTAATCATAGGCTTATGACCATTCCAAGCCTCATAAGGAGTGATGACTCTCAATGCTTTTGTAGGGTAGCGATTCAACACATAATTTGCACAGATGACCGCTTCCATCCAAAACTTATGAGGAAGATGCTTTCCTTTAACCATACATCGTGCCATTTCAAGTAAAGTTCTATTTTTACGCTCGGCAACACCATTTTGTTGAGGTGTATATGGCACCATACATTGGTGTGAAATACCTCTTTCACGAAGAAAAGCATTAAACTCATGTGACATGTATTCACCGCCACGATCCGTGCGTAGAGTCAAAAGCTTTTATGAAGAAAAAATTTCAGCCATAGCTAAAAATGCTTTGAAGCAAGAAAATACCTCATCCTTTGCTTTCATAGGATACACCCATGTATGGCGAGTAGCATCATCAATGAAGGTAACGAAAAATACATGCTTCCCAAAAGATGGAGTCTTGACGGGATCACATACATCACTATGAACAAGTTGCAATTTTCTTGTAGTGTGTGTATGACTATCTTTTGGAAAAGAAGCACGATGCATTTTTCCGAGAATGCAACCTTCGCATGCATGCTTTTCAATGGACTCAAGTGTAGGCAAACCAATAACCGTGTCCTTCTTTTGCAAGTAAAGCAAACTATTGAAGTTCAATTGACCAAAACGAGCATGCCAAAGCTCCATTTCAGCCATGGAAGAAGTATGAGCAACTAAGGCATTCGAGGCAGCCCTCTTGTATGTATCCATGTGATACAAACCATTACATAATGTACCGGACATCACCATAACATCGCCATTGCTGAAATCATGAACCATACACTTATCATCAACAAAGTGCACATGAAGTCCAGCTTTGGCAATCAATGGAACTGAAATTAAGTTCTTCTTGATACCGGGCACATACAATGCACTTCTCAAGAGAATCACACCTCCATTTGTAGCCGTAAGCTCAATTTCTCCTACTCCAATAATAGGATAAGAGGCATTGTTTGCACATACCACATGTCCTCCTTTAGGTGCATCTTCAAAGAGGCAAAAAATCTTTTGCATGATGTTATGTGCTTTGAAGCACCACTATCAAAGAACCAATCCGAATCAGCCTCTCACTCACAACCATACGTTTAGAATGTAAAGAAGCATCATAATGGCATGTAACAACACATGCCCAAAAATCTTGAGCCATGTTAGCTTCATCATTCTTTGCATTTGCTGAATTTTCAGCAATAGACATGCCCAATCCTTCTTCTTTTCATTGTGTTTAGCAAGCTTTCTACACTCGTCAATAGTATGACCAGCCTTCCGGCAATATTTGCATCTCTTCTTCTTTTTCAAATCACTATCATTAGAAGAATGAGTGGAAGAGGAAGCTTGAGGCTTTGGTTTTGATGAACCCAAAGCTGAACCATACTTGCTTTTCCCCTTTTGTGAGATAGCAAGTGCTTGCGTTCCCTCAATCAAACCACTCCTATTCACTCTAGATTGCTCTTCTTGCAAAAGAAGAGACACAACCTCATCAAATGCATACATATTAGGATTTCCTTTTGCAACCAAACGAAGTGTAGTAGCAAAGCTTTGAAAAGATTCCGGTAATCCTTTCAACAATGTAGAATTGAGTGATGCATCTAGAATGATCTCATCTATGTTTGCCAATTGCTCTTTCAAGTCCTTGATGCGTGTCACATACACATCCACTCACTCATTTTCAGCCATACATACATCTTCAATTTGCTTCCTCAAGTTTCTTCCTCAAGTATGCAACACGTGCTTCATTACGCACGACATACAAAGAAGCAAGAGTGTCCCATGCCTGTCGTGATGTAGAACATGACCGAATGTGTGGAACTATATGACACTTCACTGAAAGCGCAATGAAAGCATGAGCTTGAGCATCTTCTCCATCCCATCTAAGCTGCTCCTGTGTAGGTGGAGAAGGAGAAACCACTATACTCGAAGAAGAAGCTCCATCTATGACAGTAGACTGTGAAGTAGAAGCACCTGCCGATCTTCGATCTACATCTTCGACTATGTTCCAAAGTTGTTTTGCAACAAGAACATGCTTCATCATGTAAGACCACATCGGATAGTTGGTCCCATCAAGCTTATCTTCAGCTTGAAGCATGCCAAACAAGTCATTGCTGCCCACCATTTCACTAAGAAACAAGAATATGATAAAATCTTCACTTCGACGAAAATTGAAATGAGTGCTGAAATTTCAGCTCACAAACCGTCACTCTGATGGAGATTTTGACTGCACGAATGGCTTCAAAATGGGGGTAAAACCCTAGTGCACCTGGTGGAAATGTTTCCGGGCTACTGAAATTCATATTTCTATGCTCCAAAGTCGATTTGCACTATAAAAGTGCGCGTGCGCCGCAACGCGAAAAACCGAAACTTCAGAAGAAGCTGAACCTACTCTGATACCACTGTTGGGTGTGTGTAGAAGTGCAAGAGACACACAAGAAGCACACACAACGAGCACAAATGCAGCAAGACACACGGAGAAGATGATGGCTGGAATAGCTCTCTCTATTGATCGATGAACTGAACTGAAGTAAGAGCTGAATAATATCCCTAAGTACCAAGTACCACCACATATGAGATATCAAGTATGTGCTAACATGGGGAAAAACCCTCTAGCCAGCACTAGAGTAAAAAGTGCCCATGTATAGGGAGCAGGTTCACATCAAAGCTACTCGAGGAACACATAAGTGTAACAGGTACATGGAGCACAACCATGGTAAACTATTGGATTCTCAAATTACCTTAAATTATTAGAATCATCCAACATATCTATCTTACACTTTAGATATGGCCATATGATAAATATAGCAATTAACTTTCTTCAAACAGTTTTTAATCATTTTAAGAAAAAAATCAATCCCAACACAAACAAATAAGGTGGTTTTATATTACTACCAAGGAAGGTAGATTATCCATTTCAATTATGTGAATCATGTATGGAGTATTCTCTCTTGCAATATAGAAGACTCCATCAAGGATATCAAGAAAGTGTTGAATATTTGAGTTACCATGTAGCTTGAAGGAGCTTGAAAATGGTGCACTTCCTCAAGGGTAAATTTTCTCATCGAAGAAAGTTGAATGGGGGGAAAAAACGGATAGTTTTTCTTATGGAAACGAGTTAAGAGTGTGTTTTTTATTACATTTATGTGGAGATGTGAATGGGAGACTCATTTCTCTATTAAAATATTGTTTCTATTTGTGCATCATTTGGCCAAAATAATAATATAATACGCATAGTTCAATAAGAAGAACGTTTCTGAAAGATTGAATAAATAATAAAATAATACTAATTAGAAAAAACCAACTTCCTCAAACACATGAACGAATAAGATAATATTTCCTCTTGGAATTATAGTATGCAAAAATCTCCCAAAAAAATATAAAAAATGCATGTCTTATTGTTGCAATCTAAAAAAAGTTGCTCATAGAAATTTCTCCAATGACAATTTCCACAACTTTGGCACTTGAAAAAGCGATTTTTGCCATAGTTTTATATCACTTAATGATGTTCAATCTCATTTCTTGAGGCCCCAAAGTTTTGAGTTGGTAATTTAGTGTTATTCTTTAACTTTAACTTGGGACACAAGGATAAAGTTTTAATTTTCACTCGATACTCTATTTGGGATCCACCATATTCTTTGACTTTGGGTCTTTTGGTTCCATGCATTAGAAGGATCAATGATCTCAATTTTCTAAACGAATCAAAATTATGCTTAGATCATCATTAGATATGTTTGCTATTTGCATCACCCTATCATGTGCATGTGCCACTAATTCTTTATTTTTGTTCCTTCTATGATTATTCTCCATCCACAATCTCTATTTTCCTTCCCTTAGGTTGTGCTATTTACCTTCTTTATTCCACACCTTCAATCTTTTACTTTTTTGCTTCTACACTAAGCTATCTTAGAACCTTTTTGGTTGTTCACCTATTTATTATGTCTGCATCTCTAAGCAACATGTTCTATTGCCACAAATTTCTTGAAGTTGAACTTATCGATTAGACCAATGTCCCTCACCCACATATCACTGCAATCCTTGATAAAAAAAATTCTATGCCTACAAGATAAAAATCCCTACACACCCAATAAAAGGATGTCAAACAACTACAAATTGATAACTATGAAAAATTTACTTTTGCTAATTTGACTAAAAGTAGCTAGGTGAAAATTGGCAAATGTTCACTAAACTATGTTAATTTGAAATCCATGTAGAAATATACCATGAATTAAGAATAAAACATTGATCTTTTACAAACATTATTGACGAAGGTCAAAATTTTAGACCTACATGTATCCAAGTGGTTGCGACTAGACTTCCCCTATTGATAATCATGACCGATTTGATGGTATAAAAGTAGGTTAAGTACATGTGTGCTAATGGTAGGAGCTATTTTTCTTTTATCTTGTGTGATTGCTTTTACAGATGATTGTATTAAGAAAGTGTGTTGCATTCTTAATAGAGAGTGATATAAAAAGGATAAGCTAATTCACAAGGAATAAAAAAGTCATCTGGGTGTTATCACCTAGCTCAAGCACATGTTGTGTATGATGTTGGAAATTTGTTCATCTTGTGTTACTTTCATGTTTTTCTAGATCAATCAAGTTGCACAAATTTGATTATATGCAAGTGGTGTTGAAGTATTCGTCCAACGAAATTCATGTGGAATGTGTTACTGAGTACAAGGCAATCTATATCATACAAAAGAACACCTGTGATAAACCCATTTATCTAAATTAGTACTAATGTTCGACTTATTTGGATAAATGTCTAAAGATATCATTGTGTAGATGATATATATTGGTATAAACTAACAATGATGTATTGATAGATTTTCATTACTCGTGATTACCATTCTCATAAGATGAAATCGTGCATTGTACTTTATCTAGGTGTTTGGTATAGCCATAGAGCCATAGGGCACTTGTGTAATATAAATCACTTAATCTACTATCTATGAGTGCCTTTAAACAATCTTATACCATTCAAACCAACTCATAAGAGACACCCATTGAAGCAATAGTTTTGGTTTATGAAATGTTGCTCATCTTTTCTAATAAGACAACCATTGTTTAATTTAAGGCTTATTTGCATACCTCTTTTGAAGTGTCAGATTGGGGGGCTCTACATCCACACTTAGGTAGTTAATTATCTGTTTTTTCATTCCAAGATGGTATATTAGCACCTTATCCAAATGTTTTGAGGAATTTTTAGCCCATTGCTATGTTTTAGAAGTGGGGTTCACACTGAACTCTTCCCAAAGATGCATTTGATGTTGTCCTCATCCTTAGGAGTGAGGTTCACAATTAACTCTTCATGATGTTGAAGGTGTTTGATGTTTTCCTCCGTCAACACTTATAGGCTGCCTTTTTTATCTATGTCAAATAGGGCTTGAGATTCAAACTCTTTCCTCACAAATAAGCTAACATAACCATTCATAATTATTAAGCACATAATTTGAAATTTGTGTGGTGCCTGAGAACTTGGGTCGGTATCATCATGTTGGCATGCTTTCGTAGACTATGATTGCATCACTCCTATGGCATTCATGTCTGTTGAGTGGTAGTTTTTTTATGCTTGGTAGCTCGTGCATATAATGTTCAATTAAGAAGCATCCTACTTTGGCCACTTCTATTTGTGAGGTTATATATTGAGCAACTTTCACAACTACACTTTCATGTATGTGTCGCATTCGTCACTCAATCTGCCACCACCTTATTTGTTGATAATCATATCAGATAAGAAATTTTGGAGAACCAAGTGCTCCATGTTCAAACAATGCACTATGATTATGTGAGGAAGAGAATACCCATTATATTTTTCAACTTAGTTTAAGTGACTATAGCTTTGTAGCACTATGGAGGTGCTAGGAATGAGATCACCCTTGCCATATGCAAAGGCATTGGTTGATCCAAGTGTGTGAGTCACCCCTAGCCATGATGCCCTCGACCATGAATGGTTGCCCCAGGTTGCATCTGCACATGCCCTCTGAGAAGATACCACTGGGTTATATGGTCACATCTAGATGCCCTACACAAGAATTGGCCAACCTTGTAACTCCACAACTCCAAGATTGGTCGCCCCTCCATGTTCGTTACCTCAACTACTGGGTGACCTGGTCTCCTCCCCCACTTACCTCCTCAAAAATGGGCAACGTAATCTCCTCCTACATTCGCCTCCTCAAAAACGGTGACAAAATATCGTATTCCACCCTACTTCCCAAGTTGGGCTACCCACATCTACCTCTCCAATCGCCCTCGGCAACCTCACTTAGGGCACCAAGAAGGAAAACAACACCATAGTAGGAGGTTCAAGTTTCCAAGTTAGACAAATTTCAAAGGCCAACTAGTGGGGGGCAAGTCTAAAAGAGGTTACTATACCAAGGATGGTGGCCCACCTGATTAACTTCCCTTTGAAGGATGCTGCTTCCTGTCATGCTACCTATCAAAGCATTTCATGGTCTATAGTCCTTCTCAAGGGGAACTTTTTCCCTCCTCCATGGGTCATCTAGGGTCATGTAGAGCCACTCAAATGGCCTCTTGGTATCTATATAAGCAATTGATGGGCACTCATTGGGACAATGAGAGATTACTTGTCAAGTAATCTATGTGTGTATACTTAGGATTATCGCTGCTCTTTTTATGTGTGTGAATCGGAATTTGGTACTCTATGGTAGTACTTTATCTCTCTATTGTATCTCTTCATTTGGGCTATGGACCTAGTGTGTGCAGGTAGCCTTGCTGTGTATTTTTTGAGTTTTTGGCTAGTCTTTATCCAATTCATATAGTGTATTGAGAAATCCTTGCTAAGGGTTGGGACTATGTTTTAATTGTCTTACATTGTTTCTTGTCACACATTGGCGTAATTTTACATTGTGTGCTGGATTGTTCCCTAAATGTTTTATCATTTAATCTTGTGTATTCTATTATCTGAAGCTATATGTTGTTCTATGAGTATGTTGACAACCATTAAACCCTTGGAGTCTAATTCATTGGTTGCTTACTAATAATTTGTTCTACTAGTAGAAAGGGATCACTACTAGCAAGTGTGATTGAGCAAGTAACCTCGAGGATGGGCAAGTGGCAATAGGTTAACTAATTATATGGCTCTCTTCACAAGCATGTTACAACATATACTTCCTCGAGGAGAACCCCCCTTGCGTATGTGTCCTAGGAGGTGTATCTGCTCTTCCTAAGAACACGTCTTGGGTTTCTCTTTAATAATTTGACATGCACAGTGAGAACTTTACATTCTCTTTGGCATGCACGGCAGGACCCTTGCATGTCATATGTAAGGCACCTGTTGGAAGCATGAATTCATCTTCTTTTCTACTTTTCTTTGATTTTAAAGCTTTGCTAAGCTTTTATCAAGCATTGGGCAAGAGGGGACATGACCCATACCCAAGCAGCAAGGGAGTCTCTTCGTCTTCAAAAGTGTCCCATAAAGACTTACAATCGAAAAAGGTCATCTCATCACCCTTCTTGACGACCAATCAACCCTATACCCTTAGCTCTTCGCATTGATTTTTCTCGACGACCAATCAACCCTATACCCTTAGCTCTTCGCATTGATTTTTCTCAAGATTTAGCTCAAACGTGTCTTTCTAAAGACAAGTCCAAGAGAGCTAATGAATCCACCTCTAAGACTTTTGAGGATAACCAATTATCGATGGAAGACCTTACAAATGTGTTATCAAGGTTAAACATTGAATTTCCTACTTTCAAGGATCTAGTGTGCATGCCAAGAATATGTTTGGCATCCACATAAACCTTCATATCAAATGTCTTATTCAACTTCTTTTTGAGAATTCACAAGTTATAAGAGGACTTCCCAGCAATCAACATATCATTGACGTAAAGTATCAAGCATATCAAGCTTCCATCTGAGCATCTCTTTGTGTAGAGGCAATGATCCTCATTGCCTCGAGAATAGCCTTGAGACTTCATAAAAGCATCAAACTTTTGGTACCACTATGTAGGGGACTGTTTAAGTCCATACAAGCTCTTCTTGAGCTTACAAACTATACTTTCCTTGTCAGGAACTACATAACCCTTTGGTTGTTCCATATAGATCTCATCTCTAAGATATCCATGCAAGAAAACAATTTTCACATCCATTTGGACTAGATCGAAGTCCTCCATTGCAACGAATCCAAGCAACATGCAGAGAGTATTCATCTTGACCACGGAAGAGAAGATTTTCTCAAAGTCCACACCATGTGGTTGCTTAAAACCCTTTGCAACAAGACGTGCTTTATACTTTGGAGAAGCACTATCTGATGTGAATTTCAGCTTATATACCCATTTATATGGTAAAGCTTTCCTACCCTTTGGCATGGGTACTAAATCCCAAGTACCATTCTTGTGAATAGGATCCAGCTCATTCTTCATGGCACACTCCCACTTTGACATTATCCTTTATTTGCATAGCCTCTTTGTAGCACGAAGGCTCATCGGCATCTATTAGCATAACAAAATCTAAACCTAGAACATATCTATCAGGTGGATGTGAGCCACGTGTAGCATTTGAATCGTTTCTAAACAAGAACACCTGTACACTAATCTGATCAGACATTCTCCTTAATGTCTCTATGTGCAGCATTTTTATGCATGCTAACTGGAGGACTAGTATCCTCAAACACCACTCTTCTCACTTCATTGTCCTTAACGGGTTGTTTATGCATCTTAGACTCATTGAAAATGACATCACTACTACTCATTACTCACAATCCTTCAGGATCCCATAAGCGATATCCAAATTATCCTTCTCGAACATATCCAAGAAAAATGCATTTCTTTGACTTATGGTCCAACTTTTGTCTAAGATTCTTGTATATGAACATATGCTTCACACCCAAAAACTCGAAGATGACCATTATATGGTGGTTTCCATATCCATAACTCTTGTGCCACTTGCAGACCTTTGGCAGTACTAGGTGAAAGGTTAATCACATGAATTGTAGTCAATACTGCTTCTGCCCAATAACCTTGTGAGAGGTTTATATGTTGCAGCATAGAAACTACTCTATCCTGAAGAGTTCTATAGGATATACCCAAACGTTTTTAGTAGCACCATCTATGAAAGTGACAAAGTAAAGAGAACCACCTAAGGACCTAGTGGGCATAGGACCACCCACATGTGTATGAACAAGATGTAAAGGCTGAATTAAAGAGTCAATGTGCATTCTATGCACATTTCTGGTTTTCTTTCCATATTGACAATGCTCACGAAATGAAAAGTCAGAGAAAGATAACATAGGCGAGTAGCTAGAACAAGAAAGATTTTCCACCCCACTATGAGATACATGACCCAAACGACCATGCCAAATACAAGCCATAGCTTGTTTAGTAACAGCTAACAAGTGTTCTTTCTGTGATATAGATAAAGGATAAAGTGAGCCAACTTTGGTACCTTTTGCAATAACCATATTGCCCTTTGATATGCAAAAGTATTGAGCATAGAAGACCACCTTGTAACCAACATCATCAACTTGACCAACTGACATTAAACTATGTGATAACTAAGGTACATGGCGTACATTATGCATAGTAAATATTGAACCATCAATGAACTGCACAACCACATCTCCATTCCCCACACCTTCACACTCGTAAGAGTCACCAAGTATCACGGTACCAAGAGATTTTGTTGCATAATTAGAGAAAAATGCTCTATGTGGTGTCACATGGAAAGAAGCACCAGAATCTAGCAGCCACGTGTGGGAAAGAGAATCAGCCATAAGAGCCTCAGTTAGCACAGTACTATCAAGTTTCAACACATCAACATCATCAAAATAGCATTAATTTCTTGAATCTTCACAATCAAAGGAGATGGTGCACGTAACTGTTTAACACGCCCATCAACATTCTGTCCTTTCCCTTTAGCATTCTTTAATGCATAAGAGTCTTTCTTCATATGTCCTTTCTTATGACAATAATGACATTCGATATCCCTCTTCCTTGATTTACTTCTACTCTTATTCTGTTGACCATTATTTTCCTTGTTGTTGCTCATACCATGTTACTGATTCTTTCCTTGGTAAGAATCACGAACATTATATGCATCTCCACTCTGAGTGTCAACCATAGATTCTCTATGAATCTCCTCTCTGAAGAGTGCTCCACATATGTCATCATACACGAGTTTACCACCAAGTGTACTAGTGCTAATAGTTGTGCAAAATGTATCCCATGATGATGGCAAGGTGCATAACAGCAATACTGCTTTCATTTGATTATTCATATCCATTTTTTGAGCTTGTAACTAGAAGAATATAGCATCAAAATCATTTAAATGAGAAGCAACACTATCTGTGTCCTTCATGCAAAGGTCATATAATTTTCTCATCAGATACACTTTGTTTGATGTTGTCTATTTTTCATATGTATTTCATAACTTCTTCCAAAGCTCCTCTGCACTTTCAAAGTCTAATACTGTGAAGTAAACATTATTAGCAAGATGCAAGTGAATCGTAGACCTGGCCATTTCATCGAACGCGTCCCAATCATCTTCATCCATTTTAGTAGGTTCCTTTGAAATCCTATTTATTGGCTTCCATTGCCTCCTTTGAATTAGCACATCTTTTATCTAATTCTTCCTTAGAGCAAAGTTTGTGCCATCAAATTTTCAAATCTCAAAATAGTCTTTGCCTTGCAAGTTATAGCTCCTCCTCTGAACACTGGCACTAGACCTTGATCCACGAGATGCGACTCAAACCTCTGATGCCATGATGGTAGAGAACTGAATAGAATGATAATGGAGCTAGAGGAGTCCAATCACCAATGAATAAGTGTATCAATGGAGTAAATCGACCATTGTATAGTTGACAAAACCAAAAATCTAGAAAGATTTTGCCAGAGTATCCTCTATAAAATGAGCATATGAACAGTGTCAAAATATCATAAAATTCAGAGTACTGACATGTTTACCTACGTAGAGAATCACTAACTCTACTGCATATAATCAGTTATCCAATAAAAGCCAACTAGGCTTATCGAGCACATATGAACAACTATCATACATCCCCTATGGTGATACTAGGTAAGTCTTCCACTTGCATCACCGAAGAGACCCCGACATTTGGGTGTCTCCGAGCGAAGAAAACCTCACCATGACCCTATTTATCAAATGTAAAAGGCTTTATGCAAAAAACCTAACCACTATATCAATGACCACATGGACATGCATAAGCGGTATCCAATTAAGCGTAGATGGTGTGTATGTGCTCAATATATGCAGTAAAATGACATTAAATAGCTGAGTGCATAGCCCAAAAACTAGCCAACAACACCTGCAAAAACTAGCGTACATGCGGGCGGAGTCGGAGTGCTTGCTATGCTTGCACAAAAGGAACAAAGCTTTTGCATCAAAATACTCTAATATAAATGAAGTATTTGGATGGTGATGGACCACACTACACTCTCCTTCACGAGGGCTCCATGTTGATATCTTCTGAGTAGAAAACCAAGCTCCTAGGGCCACACACGGTACTCCACATAGAGGCTCCAGAATACACAGAAAAACACAGTACATAGGGAGCATGAAGAGAAATTTCTTAGGTCTTACAAATGCGGTCAAATTGATATTATGTGGTTCACTAGGCCACTATATCTTTTATTAACGAGCATATACAAAGAAGTTTCTGGTGGACAAAGAAGTCCATGAAACTCTTTGGATCCTCTTTCTCCTTTTAATAAGTTTGCTACATGCCACAAATTTGCTTGTAGTGAATCCCTTTTCATGTTGCCTAACATCCCCATGATGTGCAAGGCATTGATAGGTCTACGCTTCTAGCATCCAATGCAAATGATTTATCACTTCTGCGAACATCATGGGATCTTCTATTTCTTCTTTGTAGGTGGGATGAAAAACTTCTTTCTATGCTTTGGAGGGGTGAAGTGTTCCTAGGAGAAGGCACTTTTGTGTATCATCATTCATGTATAGTTTTTCTTTCCCCAAGGAAGCATAAGGAGATTTCCTCTAAAGAGTCACAAGTTGTAGTAGACATGCGTTGATGTAGTAACCACAACCAAGGAAATTGTAAAGTTGACCAAGAACCCTATGTTGTTTTGGGAGTCATCCATACCAACATTTATGGATGATGATCTAAACACAAAACTCTAGGAGTCCCTAAGATATCAAGGATTGGAAAAAGAGTTCCACATCTGCTACACAACATTTAATCCAAAACTATCATTTGAAGACATAATGATGAATTAGAGTGCTATGATTGGCAACCTCTATAAAGAATATTAAACAAAAGTGCATAAAGATGGAGATCTTGATTACAAGAAACCAATGTTTTAACTCTGATGAATCACAAGAGGTGCAACTAAGCAAAGTCTAATGTACCATATATACAACATATTTGATGAGTGCTTTAAGACCGTCTCCAAGCTTCACAAGAAATGACAATTAAAACCAATAGGTTTTGGCCCCTTTATGAAATGTGATTTGTATTTCATTGAGAACAAAGATGAGGAGCAAAAAACCCTCAAGGATTAGCACTCTTTTAAAAAGATGGATTTATATCCAATAGAAGGCAAGGAACTATCATGTCGACCAATGGATTCACTAGGGATGAGCTTTGAGAATGGAGAGGCATTGAACGTGGAAATGAAAGAGGAGGAACTTGTCACGAAATGCATCTTTCTAGAGTTCAAGATCTGTATGTGCCATATTAATGAAGATCATAAAATTGTTTTAGTTAATAATATAGTATGGATCCTTCTAACAGTAAAAATCAAGGGCATAGATTGTGATCATGAATGATACTTGGAAGATTTCTCATATTAGAGAAGATCAAGCCCTGGCCATTATTTGTCATAGCTATATGTGAGAAAAGAACTTCCACATGGTGGAGGATCAATCCATTATCAAGCTTGAGGACTCCCAATTTTTCCTCAAAACAGGAGTTTCAATGTATGTAGAAGTGAATGAAGTTAGAATCCAAGCCTCTATATACGCCACTCTTGCTCTCAATAAACCAAAGTGATCAAATATATAGGTTTTCTAAAGTTAGGTGTTACAAGAAGATGAGGTCAAACATCAAGTAAGTTTACCAAGTAAAGTTAGATATGTACACACAAACGCTATCTTAAATCTGAACATATCGTGCATCTTTAAGTTCCTTGTTGTTGTACATAGAGGATGGTAACTTCTTCATAAGACATAGAGGTACATGGAGCACAGCCATCGTAAACTATTTGATTCTCAATTTACCTTAAATGTTTATAATCATGAAACATATCTATCTTACACTTTAGATATCACCATATGATAAATATAGCAATTAACTTTCTTCAAACAGTTTTTAATCATTCTAAGAAAAAATTCAATCCCAACACAAACAAATAAGGTGGTTTTCTATTACTACCAAGGAAGGTGGATCATCCATTTCAATTATGTGAATCATGTATCGAGTATTCTCTCTTCCAATTTAGAAGACTCCATCAAGGATATCAAGAAAGTGTTGAATATTTGAGTGATCATGTAGCTTGAAGGAGCTTGAAAATGGTGCACTTCCTCAAGGGTAAATTTTCTCATCGAAGAAAGTTGAATGGAGGGGAGAAAACGGATAGTGTTTTCTTATGAAAACGAGTTAAGAGTGTGTTTTCGAGTACATTTATGTGGAGATGTGAATGGGAGACTCGTTTCTCTATTAAAATATTGTTTCTATTTGTGCATCATGGTGGCCAAAATAATAATATAATACCCAGAGTTCAATAAGAAAAACGTTTCTGCAAGATTGAATAAATAATAAAATAATACTAATTAGGAAAAACCAACTTCCTCAAACACATGAACAAATAAGCTAATATTTCCTCTTGGAATTATACTATGCAAAAGTCTCCCAAAAAAATATAAAAAATGCATGTCTTAATGTAGCAATATAACAAAAATTGCTTATAGAAATTTCTCCAATGACAATTTTCACAACTTTGGCACTTGAAAAAGCGATTTTTGCCATAGTTTTATATCACTTAATGATGTTCAATCGCATTTCTTGAGGCACCAAAGTTTTGAGTTCGTAATTTAGTGTTATTCTTTAATTTTAACTTGGGACACAAGGATAAAGCTTTAATTTTCATTGGATACTCTATTTGGATCCACCATATTCTTTGACTTTGGGTCTTTTGGTTACATGCATTAGAAGGATCAATGATCTCAATTTTCTAAACGAATCAAAGTTATGCTTATATTAGCATTAGATATGGCTGCTATTTGCATCACCCTATCATCTGAATGTGCCACTGATTCTTTTTTTTTGTTCCTTCTATGATTATTCTCCATCCACAATCTCTATTTTCCTTCCCTTAGGTTGTGCTATTTAGCTTCTTTATTCCACATCTTCAATCTTTTACTTTTTTGCTTCTACACTAAGCTATCTTAGAACCATGTTGGTTGTTCACCTATTTATTATGTCTGCATCTCTAAGCAACATGTTCTATTGCCACAAATTTCTTGAAGTTGAACTTATCTATAAGACCAATGTCCCTCACCCACATATCACTGCAATCCTTGATAAAAAGAATTCTATGCCTACAAGATAAAAATCCCTACACACCCAATTAAAGGATGTCAAACAAATACAAATTGATAACTATCAATAATTTACTTTTGCAAATTCGACTAAAAGTAGCTAGGTGAAAATTGGCAAAGTTTCACTAAACTATGTTAATTTGAAATCCATATAGAAATATACCATGAATTAAGAATAAAACATTGATCTTTTGCAAACATTATTGACAAAGGTAAAAAAAGTTTAGACCTACATGTATCCAAGTGGTTGCGATAGACTTCCCCTATTGATAATCATGACCGATTTGATGGTATAAAAGTGGGTTAAGTACATGTGTGCTAATGGTAGGAGCTATTTTTCTTTTCACAAAGTGATCTGGGTGTTATCACCTAGCGCAAGCACATGTTGTGTATGGTGTTGGAAATTTGTTCATCTTGTGTTACTTTCATGTTTATCTGGATTAATCAAGTTGCACAAATTTGACTGTATGCAAGTGGTATTGAAGTATTAGTCTAAGGACATTCATGTGGAACGTGTTATTGAGTACAAGGCAATCTATATGCATACAAAAGAACACCTATGATAAACTCATTTATCTAAATTAGTACTAATGTTCCACATATTTGGATAAATGTCTTAAGATATCATTGTGTAGATGATATATATTGGTATAAACTAACAATGATGTATTGATAGATTTTCATTACTCGTGATTAACATTCTCATAAAAGTAAATCGTGCATTTTACTTTATCTAGGTGTTTGGTATAGCCATAGAGCCATAGGGCACTTTTGTAATATAAATCACTTAATATTCTATCTATGAGTGCCTTTAAAAAATATTATACCATTCAAACCAACTGATAAGAGACACCCATTGAAACAATAGTTTTGGTTTATGATATGTTGCTCATCCTTTCTAATAAGACAAGCATTGTTGAATTTAAGGCTTATTTGCATACCTCTTTTGAAGTGTCAGATTGGGGGGCTCTACATCCACACTTAGGTAGTTAATTATGAGTTTTTCCATGCTAAGATGGTATATTAGCACCTTATCCAAATGTTTTGAGGAAATTTTAGCCCATTGCTATTTTTTAGAAGTGAGGTTGACAATGAACTCTTCCCAAAGATGCATTTGATGTTGTCCTCATCCTTCGGAGTGAGGTTATCAATTAACTCTTCATGATGGAGAAGGTGTTTGATGTTTTCCTCCCTCAACACTTGTAGGGTGCCTTTTTTATCTATTTCAAATAGGGCTTGAGATTCAAAATCTTTCCTCACAAATAAGCTAACATAACAATTCATAATTATTAAGCACATAATTTGAAATTTGTGTGGTGAGAGTTTGGGTCGGTATCATGATATTGGCATGCTTTCGTAGACTATGATTGCATCACTCCTATGGCACTCATGTCTATTGAGTGGTAGTTTTTTTATGCTTGGTAGCTCATTCATATAATGTTCAAGTAAGAAGCATCCTACTTTGGCCACTTCTATTTGTGAGGTTATATATTGAGCAACTTTCACAACTACACTTTCATGTATGTGTCCCATTCGTCACTCAATCTGCCACCGCTTTATTTGTTGATAATCATATCAAATAAGAAATTTTGGAGAACCAAGTGCTCCATGTTCAAACAATGCACTATGATTATGTGAGGAAGAGAATATCCATTATAGATTTCAACCTAGCTTAAGTGACTATAGCTTTGTAGCACTATGGAGGTGCTAGCAAGTACATCACCCTGCGATATGCAAAGGCGTTGGTTGTTCCAAGTGTGTGAGTAACCCCTAGCCATGATGCCCTCGACCATGAATGATCACCCTAGGTTGCATCTGCACATGCCCTCTGAGAAGATACCACCGGGTTATGCGGTCACACCTAGATGCCCTACACAAGAATTGGCCAACCTTGTAACTCCACAACTCCAAGATTGGTTGCCCCTCCATGTTGGTTACCGCAACTACTGGGCGACCTAATCACCTCCCCCACCTACCTCCTCAAAAATGGGCAACATAATCTCCTCAAACATTCGCCTTCTCAAAATCGGCGACCAAATATCGTACTCCACCCTACGTCCAAAGTTGGGCTACCCACATCTACCTCTCCAATCACCCTCTCCTACCTCACTTAGGGCACCAAGAAGGAAATCAACACCATAGTAGGAGGTTCAAGTTTCCAATTTAGACAATTTTCAAACGCCAACTAGTAGGGGGAAAGTCCAAAAGAGGTTAATCTACCAAGGGTCGTGGCCCACCTGAGTAACTTCCCTTTGTAGGTCGCTGCTTTCAACATAGAAACTACTCTATCTTGAAGAGTTCTATAGGATATACCCAAAAGTTTTTAGTAGCACCATCTATGAAAGTGACAAAGTAAAGAGAACCACCTAAGGACCAAGTGGGCATAGGACCACACACATTTGTATGAACGAGATCTTAAGGCTGAATTAAAGAGTCGATTTGCATTCTATGCATATTTCTCGTTTGCTTTCCATATTGACAATGCTCACAAAATGAAAAATCAGAGAAAGATAACATAGGAAAGTAGCCAGAACGAGAAAGATTTTCCATTCCACTATGAGATACATGGCCCAAACGACCGTGCCAAATACAAGCCATAGCTTGTTCAGTTACAACTAACAAGTGTTCTTTCTGTGAAACAAATAAAGGATAACGTGAGCCAACTTTTGTACCTTTTGCAATAACCATATTGCCCTTTGATATGCAAAAGGATTGAGCATAGAAGACCACCTTGTAACCAAGGTCATCAAGTTGACCATTTGACATTAAACTATGTGATAACTGAGGTACATGGCGTACATTATGCATAATAAATATTGAACCATCAAAGAAGTGCACAACCACATCTCCAATCCCCACACCGTCACACTGGTAAGAGTTACCAAGTCTAACGGTACCAAGAGATTTTGTTGCATAATTAGAGAAAAATGCTCTCTGTGATTTCACATGGAAAGAAGCACCAGAATCTAGCAGCCACATGTGGGAAAGAGATGGTGCTTCTTTCCAAGTGAAATCACATCAACGTCATCAAAATAGCATTAATTTCTTCAATCTTCCCAATCGAAGAAGATGGTGCAAGTAATTGTTTAATATGCCCATCAACATTCTGTCCTTTACCTTTAGCATTCTTTAATGCATAACAGTCTTTCTTCATATGTCCTTTCTTATGACAATAATGGCATTCGATATACCTCTTCCTTGATTTACTTATACTCTTATTCTGTTGACCATTCTTTTCCTTGTTCTTGCTCCTACCATGTTACTGATGCTTTCCTTGGGAAGAATCACGAACATTATATGCATCTCCACTCTAAGTGTCAACCATAGATTTTCTATGAATCTCCTCACTCAAGAGTGCTCCACATATGTCATCATACACGAGTTTACCACCAAGTGTACTAGTGCTAATAGCTGTGCAAAATGTATCCCATGTTGATGGCAAGGTGCATAACAGCAATAGTGCTTTCATTTCATTATCCATATCCATTTTTTGAGCTTGTAACTAGAAGAATACAGCATCAAAATCATTTACATGAGCACCAACACTATCTGTGTCCTTCATGCAAAGGTCATATAATTTTCTCATCAGATACACTTTATTTGATGCAGTCTCTTTTTCGTATGTATTTCATAACTTCTTCCAAAGCTCCTTGCACTTTCAAAGTCTAATAGTGTAAATTAAACATTATTAGCAAGATGCAAGCGAATCGTAGACATGGCCATTTCATGGAACCCCTCCCGATCATCTTCAACCATGTTAGAAGGTTCCTTTGAAATCCTATTTATTGGCTTCCATTGACTCCTTTGAATCAGCACATCTTTAATCTAATTCTTCCTCAGAGCAAAGTTTATGCCATCAAATTTTCGAATCTCAAAATGGTATTTGCCCAGCAAGTTATAGCTCCTCCTCTGAACACTGGCTCTAGACCCTGATCCACCAGATGTGCCTCAGACCTCTCATGCCATGATGGTAGAGAAGTGAATAGCATGATAATGCAGCCACAAGAGTCCAAACACCAATGAATAAGTGTATCAATGGAGTAAATCGACCATTGTATAGTTGACAAAACCAACAATCTAGAAAGATTTTTTCAGAGTATCCTCTGTAAAATGAGCATATGACCAGTGTAAAAATATCATAAAACTACAAGTACTGACATGTTTACCTACGTAGTGAGTCACTAAATCCACTTCATATTATTAGTTATCTAATAAACACCAACTAAGCTTATCGAGCACCTATGGACAACTATCATACATTGCCTATGGTGAGAATGGGTAAGTCTTCCACTTGCATCACCGAAGAGACCCTGACATCTGGGTGTCTCGCAGAGAAGAAAAGCTCACCACGACCCTATTTATCAAATGTAAAAGTCTTTATGCAAAAAATGTAACCACTATATCAATGACCACATGGACATGCATAAGTGGTATCCACATAAGCATACATGGTGTGTATGTGCTCAATATATGCAGTAGAATGACACAAAAAGGTTGAGTGCATAGCCCAAAGACTAGCCAACAACACCTGCAAAAACTAGCGTACATGCGCGGAGTGCTCGCTATGCTTGCACAAAAGGAACAAAGATTTTGAGTCAAACTACTCTAATATCGATGAAGTAATTGGATGGTGATGGATCAAAGTGCACTCTCCTTCTTGAGGGCTGCATGAAGATATCTTCGGAGTAGAAAACCAAGCTCCTAGGGCCACACCTGGTACTCCACATAGAGGCTACAGAATACACAGAAAAACACAGTACATAGGGAGCACGAAGAGAAACATTTTAGTTCTTATAAATGTGGTCAAACTTACAGTATGCGGCTGACTAGGCCACTATATGTTTTATTAACGAACATATACAAAGAATTGTCTCGTGGACAAAGAAGTCCATGAAACTCGTTGGATCCTCTTCCTCCTTTTAATAGGTTTTCTACATGCCACAAATTTGATTGTAGTGAATCCCTTTTCATGTTTCCTAACATACCCATGATGTGCAAGACATCGATAGGTCTATGCTTCTAGCATCCATTGCAAATGATTTATCGCTTCTGAGAACATGGGATCTTCTGTTTCTTCTTTGTAGGTGGGATGAAAAACTTCTTTCTATGCTTTGGAGGGGTGAAGTGTTCCTAGGAAAAGGCACTTTTGTGTATCATCATTCATGTATAATGTTCCTAGGACAAGGCACTTTTGTGTATCATCCTCTTAAGAGTCACAAGTTCTAATAGACACGCGTTGATGTAGTAACCACAACCAAGGAAATTGTAATGTTGACCAAGAACCCTATGTTGTTTTGGGAGTCATCCATACCAACATTCATGGATGATGATCTAAACACAAATCTCTAGGACTCCCTAATCTATCAAGGATTGGAAAAAGAGTTCCACATCTGCTACACAACACTTAATCCAAAACTATCATTTGAAGACATAATGATGAATTAGGGTGCTATGATTTGCAAAATCTATAAAGAATATTAAACAAAAGTGCATAAAGATGGAGATCTTGATTACAAGAGACCAATGTTTTACCTCTGATGCATCACAAGAGGTGCAGCTAAGCAAAGTCTAATGTACCATATATACAACATATTTGATGAGTGCTTTAAGACCGTCTCCAAGCTTCACAACAAATGACAATTAAAACTAATAGGTTTTGGCCCCTTTAGGAAATGTGATTTATATTTCATTGAGAAAAAAGATGAGGAGGAAAAAACCCTCAAGGATTAGCACTCTGTTAAAAAGATGAATTTATATCCAATAGAACGCAAGGAACTATCATGTCGACGAATGGATTCACTAGGGATGATTTTTCAGGTTGGAGAGGCATTGAATGTCGAAATGAAAGAGGAGGAACTTGTCACGAAATGCATCAAGGGAATAGATTGTGATCATGAATGATACTTCGATGCTTTTTAATATTAGAGAAGATTAGGCCCTTGCCATTATTTCTCATAGCTATATGTGAGAAAAGAATCTCCACATAGTGGAGGAGCAATCTAGTACCAAGGTTGAGGACTCCCAATTTTTCCTCAAAACATTAATTTCAATGTATGTAGAATTTAATCAAGTCAGAATCCAAGCCTCTATCTACGCCACTCTTGCTCTCGATAAACCAAAGTGATCAAATATAAAGGTTTGCTAAAGTTAGGTGCTACAAGAAGATGAGTTCAAACATCAAGTAAGTTTACCAAGTAAATTTAGATATGTACACACAAACGCTATCTTAAATGTGAACATATTGTGCATCTTTTAGTTCCTTGTTGTTGTACATAGAAGATTGTAACTTCTTCATAAGACATAGAGGTACGTGGAGCACACCCATGGTAAAATATTTGATTCTCAAATTACCTTAAATGTTTAGAATCATCAAACATATCTATCTTACACTTTAGATATCGCCATATGATAAATATAGCAATTAACTTTCTTCAAACAGTTTTTAATCATTCTAAGAAAAAATTCAATCCCAACACAAACAAATAAGGTGGTTTTCTATTACTACCAAGGAAGCTAGATCATCCATTTCAATTATGTGAATCATGTATCGAGTATTCTCTCTTGCAATATAGAAGACTCCATCAAGGATATCAAGAAAGTGTTGAATATTTGAGTGACAATTTAGCTTGAACGGGCTTGAAAATAGTGCACTTCCTCAAGGATAAATTTTCTCATCGAAGAAAGTTGAATGGAGGGGAAAAAGTGGATAGTCTTTTCTTATGAAAACGAGTTAAGAGTGTGTTTTCGAGTACATTTATGTGGAGATGTGAATGGGAGACTCGTTTCTCTATTAAAATATTGTTTCTATTTGTGCATCATGATGGCCAAAATAATAATATAATACCCAGAGTTCAATAAGAAAAACGTTTCTGCAAGATTGAATAAATAATAAAATAATACTAATTAGGAAAAACCAACTTCCTCAAACACATGAACAAATAAGCTAATATTTCCTCTTGGAATTATACTATGCAAAAGTCTCCCAAAAAAATATAAAAAATGCATGTCTTAATGTAGCAATATAACAAAAATTGCTTATAGAAATTTCTCCAATGACAATTTTCACAACTTTGGCACTTGAAAAAGCGATTTTTGCCATAGTTTTATATCACTTAATGATGTTCAATCGCATTTCTTGAGGCACCAAAGTTTTGAGTTCGTAATTTAGTGTTATTCTTTAATTTTAACTTGGGACACAAGGATAAAGCTTTAATTTTCATTGGATACTCTATTTGGATCCACCATATTCTTTGACTTTGGGTCTTTTGGTTACATGCATTAGAAGGATCAATGATCTCAATTTTCTAAACGAATCAAAGTTATGCTTATATTAGCATTAGATATGGCTGCTATTTGCATCACCCTATCATCTGAATGTGCCACTGATTCTTTTTTTTTGTTCCTTCTATGATTATTCTCCATCCACAATCTCTATTTTCCTTCCCTTAGGTTGTGCTATTTAGCTTCTTTATTCCACATCTTCAATCTTTTACTTTTTTGCTTCTACACTAAGCTATCTTAGAACCATGTTGGTTGTTCACCTATTTATTATGTCTGCATCTCTAAGCAACATGTTCTATTGCCACAAATTTCTTGAAGTTGAACTTATCTATAAGACCAATGTCCCTCACCCACATATCACTGCAATCCTTGATAAAAAGAATTCTATGCCTACAAGATAAAAATCCCTACACACCCAATTAAAGGATGTCAAACAAATACAAATTGATAACTATCAATAATTTACTTTTGCAAATTCGACTAAAAGTAGCTAGGTGAAAATTGGCAAAGTTTCACTAAACTATGTTAATTTGAAATCCATATAGAAATATACCATGAATTAAGAATAAAACATTGATCTTTTGCAAACATTATTGACAAAGGTAAAAAAAGTTTAGACCTACATGTATCCAAGTGGTTGCGATAGACTTCCCCTATTGATAATCATGACCGATTTGATGGTATAAAAGTGGGTTAAGTACATGTGTGCTAATGGTAGGAGCTATTTTTCTTTTCACAAAGTGATCTGGGTGTTATCACCTAGCGCAAGCACATGTTGTGTATGGTGTTGGAAATTTGTTCATCTTGTGTTACTTTCATGTTTATCTGGATTAATCAAGTTGCACAAATTTGACTGTATGCAAGTGGTATTGAAGTATTAGTCTAAGGACATTCATGTGGAACGTGTTATTGAGTACAAGGCAATCTATATGCATACAAAAGAACACCTATGATAAACTCATTTATCTAAATTAGTACTAATGTTCCACATATTTGGATAAATGTCTTAAGATATCATTGTGTAGATGATATATATTGGTATAAACTAACAATGATGTATTGATAGATTTTCATTACTCGTGATTAACATTCTCATAAAAGTAAATCGTGCATTTTACTTTATCTAGGTGTTTGGTATAGCCATAGAGCCATAGGGCACTTTTGTAATATAAATCACTTAATATTCTATCTATGAGTGCCTTTAAAAAATATTATACCATTCAAACCAACTGATAAGAGACACCCATTGAAACAATAGTTTTGGTTTATGATATGTTGCTCATCCTTTCTAATAAGACAAGCATTGTTGAATTTAAGGCTTATTTGCATACCTCTTTTGAAGTGTCAGATTGGGGGGCTCTACATCCACACTTAGGTAGTTAATTATGAGTTTTTCCATGCTAAGATGGTATATTAGCACCTTATCCAAATGTTTTGAGGAAATTTTAGCCCATTGCTATTTTTTAGAAGTGAGGTTGACAATGAACTCTTCCCAAAGATGCATTTGATGTTGTCCTCATCCTTCGGAGTGAGGTTATCAATTAACTCTTCATGATGGAGAAGGTGTTTGATGTTTTCCTCCCTCAACACTTGTAGGGTGCCTTTTTTATCTATTTCAAATAGGGCTTGAGATTCAAAATCTTTCCTCACAAATAAGCTAACATAACAATTCATAATTATTAAGCACATAATTTGAAATTTGTGTGGTGAGAGTTTGGGTCGGTATCATGATATTGGCATGCTTTCGTAGACTATGATTGCATCACTCCTATGGCACTCATGTCTATTGAGTGGTAGTTTTTTTATGCTTGGTAGCTCATTCATATAATGTTCAAGTAAGAAGCATCCTACTTTGGCCACTTCTATTTGTGAGGTTATATATTGAGCAACTTTCACAACTACACTTTCATGTATGTGTCCCATTCGTCACTCAATCTGCCACCGCTTTATTTGTTGATAATCATATCAAATAAGAAATTTTGGAGAACCAAGTGCTCCATGTTCAAACAATGCACTATGATTATGTGAGGAAGAGAATATCCATTATAGATTTCAACCTAGCTTAAGTGACTATAGCTTTGTAGCACTATGGAGGTGCTAGCAAGTACATCACCCTGCGATATGCAAAGGCGTTGGTTGTTCCAAGTGTGTGAGTAACCCCTAGCCATGATGCCCTCGACCATGAATGATCACCCTAGGTTGCATCTGCACATGCCCTCTGAGAAGATACCACCGGGTTATGCGGTCACACCTAGATGCCCTACACAAGAATTGGCCAACCTTGTAACTCCACAACTCCAAGATTGGTTGCCCCTCCATGTTGGTTACCGCAACTACTGGGCGACCTAATCACCTCCCCCACCTACCTCCTCAAAAATGGGCAACATAATCTCCTCAAACATTCGCCTTCTCAAAATCGGCGACCAAATATCGTACTCCACCCTACGTCCAAAGTTGGGCTACCCACATCTACCTCTCCAATCACCCTCTCCTACCTCACTTAGGGCACCAAGAAGGAAATCAACACCATAGTAGGAGGTTCAAGTTTCCAATTTAGACAATTTTCAAACGCCAACTAGTAGGGGGAAAGTCCAAAAGAGGTTAATCTACCAAGGGTCGTGGCCCACCTGAGTAACTTCCCTTTGTAGGTCGCTGCTTTCAACATAGAAACTACTCTATCTTGAAGAGTTCTATAGGATATACCCAAAAGTTTTTAGTAGCACCATCTATGAAAGTGACAAAGTAAAGAGAACCACCTAAGGACCAAGTGGGCATAGGACCACACACATTTGTATGAACGAGATCTTAAGGCTGAATTAAAGAGTCGATTTGCATTCTATGCATATTTCTCGTTTGCTTTCCATATTGACAATGCTCACAAAATGAAAAATCAGAGAAAGATAACATAGGAAAGTAGCCAGAACGAGAAAGATTTTCCATTCCACTATGAGATACATGGCCCAAACGACCGTGCCAAATACAAGCCATAGCTTGTTCAGTTACAACTAACAAGTGTTCTTTCTGTGAAACAAATAAAGGATAACGTGAGCCAACTTTTGTACCTTTTGCAATAACCATATTGCCCTTTGATATGCAAAAGGATTGAGCATAGAAGACCACCTTGTAACCAAGGTCATCAAGTTGACCATTTGACATTAAACTATGTGATAACTGAGGTACATGGCGTACATTATGCATAATAAATATTGAACCATCAAAGAAGTGCACAACCACATCTCCAATCCCCACACCGTCACACTGGTAAGAGTTACCAAGTCTAACGGTACCAAGAGATTTTGTTGCATAATTAGAGAAAAATGCTCTCTGTGATTTCACATGGAAAGAAGCACCAGAATCTAGCAGCCACATGTGGGAAAGAGATGGTGCTTCTTTCCAAGTGAAATCACATCAACGTCATCAAAATAGCATTAATTTCTTCAATCTTCACAATCGAAGAAGATGGTGCAAGTAATTGTTTAATATGCCCATCAACATTCTGTCCTTTACCTTTAGCATTCTTTAATGCATAACAGTCTTTCTTCATATGTCCTTTCTTATGACAATAATGGCATTCGATATACCTCTTCCTTGATTTACTTATACTCTTATTCTGTTGACCATTCTTTTCCTTGTTCTTGCTCCTACCATGTTACTGATGCTTTCCTTGGGAAGAATCACGAACATTATATGCATCTCCACTCTAAGTGTCAACCATAGATTTTCTATGAATCTCCTCACTCAAGAGTGCTCCACATATGTCATCATACACGAGTTTACCACCAAGTGTACTAGTGCTAATAGCTGTGCAAAATGTATCCCATGTTGATGGCAAGGTGCATAACAGCAATAGTGCTTTCATTTCATTATCCATATCCATTTTTTGAGCTTGTAACTAGAAGAATACAGCATCAAAATCATTTACATGAGCACCAACACTATCTGTGTCCTTCATGCAAAGGTCATATAATTTTCTCATCAGATACACTTTATTTGATGCAGTCTCTTTTTCGTATGTATTTCATAACTTCTTCCAAAGCTCCTTGCACTTTCAAAGTCTAATAGTGTAAATTAAACATTATTAGCAAGATGCAAGCGAATCGTAGACATGGCCATTTCATGGAACCCCTCCCGATCATCTTCAACCATGTTAGAAGGTTCCTTTGAAATCCTATTTATTGGCTTCCATTGACTCCTTTGAATCAGCACATCTTTAATCTAATTCTTCCTCAGAGCAAAGTTTATGCCATCAAATTTTCGAATCTCAAAATGGTATTTGCCCAGCAAGTTATAGCTCCTCCTCTGAACACTGGCTCTAGACCCTGATCCACCAGATGTGCCTTAGACCTCTCATGCCATGATGGTAGAGAAGTGAATAGCATGATAATGCAGCCACAAGAGTCCAAACACCAATGAATAAGTGTATCAATGGAGTAAATCGACCATTGTATAGTTGACAAAACCAACAATCTAGAAAGATTTTTTCAGAGTATCCTCTGTAAAATGAGCATATGACCAGTGTAAAAATATCATAAAACTACAAGTACTGACATGTTTACCTACGTAGTGAGTCACTAAATCCACTTCATATTATTAGTTATCTAATAAACACCAACTAAGCTTATCGAGCACCTATGGACAACTATCATACATTGCCTATGGTGAGAATGGGTAAGTCTTCCACTTGCATCACCGAAGAGACCCTGACATCTGGGTGTCTCGCAGAGAAGAAAAGCTCACCACGACCCTATTTATCAAATGTAAAAGTCTTTATGCAAAAAATGTAACTACTATATCAATGACCACATGGACATGCATAAGTGGTATCCACATAAGCATACATGGTGTGTATGTGCTCAATATATGCAGTAGAATGACACAAAAAGGTTGAGTGCATAGCCCAAAGACTAGCCAACAACACCTGCAAAAACTAGCGTACATGCGCGGAGTGCTCGCTATGCTTGCACAAAAGGAACAAAGATTTTGAGTCAAACTACTCTAATATCGATGAAGTAATTGGATGGTGATGGATCAAAGTGCACTCTCCTTCTTGAGGGCTGCATGAAGATATCTTCGGAGTAGAAAACCAAGCTCCTAGGGCCACACCTGGTACTCCACATAGAGGCTACAGAATACACAGAAAAACACAGTACATAGGGAGCACGAAGAGAAACATTTTAGTTCTTATAAATGTGGTCAAACTTACAGTATGCGGCTGACTAGGCCACTATATGTTTTATTAACGAACATATACAAAGAATTGTCTCGTGGACAAAGAAGTCCATGAAACTCGTTGGATCCTCTTCCTCCTTTTAATAGGTTTTCTACATGCCACAAATTTGATTGTAGTGAATCCCTTTTCATGTTTCCTAACATCCCCATGATGTGCAAGACATCGATAGGTCTATGCTTCTAGCATCCATTGCAAATGATTTATCGCTTCTGAGAACATGGGATCTTCTGTTTCTTCTTTGTAGGTGGGATGAAAAACTTCTTTCTATGCTTTGGAGGGGTGAAGTGTTCCTAGGAAAAGGCACTTTTGTGTATCATCATTCATGTATAATGTTCCTAGGACAAGGCACTTTTGTGTATCATCCTCTTAAGAGTCACAAGTTCTAATAGACACGCGTTGATGTAGTAACCACAACCAAGGAAATTGTAATGTTGACCAAGAACCCTATGTTGTTTTGGGAGTCATCCATACCAACATTCATGGATGATGATCTAAACACAAATCTCTAGGACTCCCTAATCTATCAAGGATTGGAAAAAGAGTTCCACATCTGCTACACAACACTTAATCCAAAACTATCATTTGAAGACATAATGATGAATTAGGGTGCTATGATTTGCAAAATCTATAAAGAATATTAAACAAAAGTGCATAAAGATGGAGATCTTGATTACAAGAGACCAATGTTTTACCTCTGATGCATCACAAGAGGTGCAGCTAAGCAAAGTCTAATGTACCATATATACAACATATTTGATGAGTGCTTTAAGACCGTCTCCAAGCTTCACAACAAATGACAATTAAAACTAATAGGTTTTGGCCCCTTTAGGAAATGTGATTTATATTTCATTGAGAAAAAAGATGAGGAGGAAAAAACCCTCAAGGATTAGCACTCTGTTAAAAAGATGAATTTATATCCAATAGAACGCAAGGAACTATCATGTCGACGAATGGATTCACTAGGGATGATTTTTCAGGTTGGAGAGGCATTGAATGTCGAAATGAAAGAGGAGGAACTTGTCACGAAATGCATCAAGGGAATAGATTGTGATCATGAATGATACTTCGATGCTTTCTAATATTAGAGAAGATTAGGCCCTTGCCATTATTTCTCATAGCTATATGTGAGAAAAGAATCTCCACATAGTGGAGGAGCAATCTAGTACCAAGGTTGAGGACTCCCAATTTTTCCTCAAAACATTAATTTCAATGTATGTAGAATTTAATCAAGTCAGAATCCAAGCCTCTATCTACGCCACTCTTGCTCTCGATAAACCAAAGTGATCAAATATAAAGGTTTGCTAAAGTTAGGTGCTACAAGAAGATGAGTTCAAACATCAAGTAAGTTTACCAAGTAAATTTAGATATGTACACACAAACGCTATCTTAAATGTGAACATATTGTGCATCTTTTAGTTCCTTGTTGTTGTACATAGAAGATTGTAACTTCTTCATAAGACATAGAGGTACGTGGAGCACACCCATGGTAAAATATTTGATTCTCAAATTACCTTAAATGTTTAGAATCATCAAACATATCTATCTTACACTTTAGATATCGCCATATGATAAATATAGCAATTAACTTTCTTCAAACAGTTTTTAATCATTCTAAGAAAAAATTCAATCCCAACACAAACAAATAAGGTGGTTTTCTATTACTACCAAGGAAGCTAGATCATCCATTTCAATTATGTGAATCATGTATCGAGTATTCTCTCTTGCAATATAGAAGACTCCATCAAGGATATCAAGAAAGTGTTGAATATTTGAGTGACAGCCACCACCTTATTTGTTGATAATCATATCAGATAAGCAATTTTGGAGAACCAAGTGCTCCACGTTCAAACAATGCACTATGATTATGTGAGGAAGAGAATATCCATTATAGATTTCAACTTAGCCTAAGTGACTATAGCTTTGTAGAACTATGGAGATGCTAGAAGTGAGATCACCCTTGCCATATGCAAAGGCGTTGGTTGATCCAAATGTGTGAGTCACCCCTACCCACGATGCCCTCGACAATGAATGGTAGCCCCAGCTTGCATCTACACATGCCCTCTGAGCAGATACCACCAGGTTATGTGGTCACACCTAGATGCCCTACACAAGAATTGGCCAACCTTGTAACTTTGAAACTCCAAGATTGGTTGCCCCTCCATGTTGGTTACCTCAACTACTGGGCGACCCAATCTCCTCCCCCACTTACCTCCTCAAAAATGGGCAACATAATCTCCTCCTACATTTGCCTCCTCTAAATCGGCAACCAAATATCGTACTCCACCCTACTTCCCAAGTTGGGCTACCCACATCTACCTCTCCAATTGCCCTCAACAACCTCACTTAAGGCACCAAGAAGGAAAACAACACCATAGTAGGAGGTTCAAGTTTCCAAGTTAGACAAATTTCAAAGGCCAACTAGTGGGGGGCAAGTCCAAAAGAGGTTACTCTACCAAGGGTGGTGGCCCACCTGAGTAACTTCCCTTTGTAGGTCGTTGCTTCGTGTCAGGCTACCTATCAAAGCATTTCATGGTCTACAGTCCTTCTCAAGGGGAACTTTTTCCCTCCTCCATGGGTCTCCTGGGGTCATGCAGAGCCACTCAAATGGCCTCTTGGTATCTATATAAGCAATTGATGGGCACTCATTGGGACAATGAGAGATTACTTGTCAAGTCATCTATGTGTGTATACTTAGGATTATGGTTGCTCTTTTTATATGTGTGGATAGGAATTTGGTACTCTATGGTAGTACTTTTTCTCTCTATTGTATCTCTTCATTTGGGCTATGTACCTAGTGTGTGAAGGTAGCCTTGCTGTGTATTTTTGGAGTTTTTGGCTAGTCTTTATCCATTTCATATAGTGTATCGAGAAATCCTTGCTAAGGGTTGGGACTATGTTTTAATTGTCTTACATTTTTTCTTGTCGCACATTGGCCTAATTTTACATTGTGTGCTAGAGTGTTCCCTAAATGTTTTATCATTTAATCTTTGTGTATTCAATTATCTGAAGCTATATGTTGTTCTATGAGTATGTTGACAACCATTAAACTCTTGGAGTCTAATTCATTGGTTGCTTACTAATAATTTGTGCTACTGGTAGAAAGGGATCCCTACTACCAAGAGTGATTGAGCAAGTAACCTCGAGGATGGGCAAGTGGCAATAGGTTAACTGATTTTGGTTATTCTGGTTGTGTGTATTATCATCTGTTGAAATATATTTCCTATTTTTTATGTGATGCAATTTATGCTTTGGTAAGTTGTACTATTCTTCTTCAGCTTTTTTATTCTCTATTCTGACTATATCCTCTTGAGGAGTTGGGAATGTGAAGTTCCTCTCTGCACAAGCATGTTGCAACATATACTTCCCGGAGGAGAACCCCCCTCGAGTAGGTGTCCTAGGAGGTGTATCTGCTCTTCCTAAGAACAAGTCTCTTGTTTCTCTTTTATAATTTGACATGCACAGTGAGACCTTTACATTCTCTTTGGCATGCACGACAGGACCCTTGCATGTCATATGTAAGGCACCTGTTGGAGGCATGAATTCATCTTCTTTTCTACTTTTCTTTGATTTTAAAGCTTTGCTAAGCTTCTATCGAGCATTGGGCAAGAGGGGACATGACCCATACCCAAGCAACAAGGGAGTCTCTTCGTCTTCACATGTGTTCCATAAAGACTCACAATCGAAAAAGGTCATCTCATCACCCTTCTTGACGACCAATCACCCCTACACCCTTAACTCTTCCCATTGATATTTCTCAAGATTTACCTCAAACGTGTCTTTCTAAAGACAAGACCAGGAGAGCTGATGAATCCAGCTCTAAGACTTTTGAGGATAACCAATTATCGATGGATGACCTTACAATGTGTTATCAAGGTTAAACATTGAATTTCCTACTTTCAAGGATCTAGAGCAAGAGCCCAACAACCACATAAGGAGATTTATCTCCTTATGTCAAGGAAAAGGATAACAAAATCAAGAGGATGCCATGCTTGTCTTGTTTCCATCTACCATTGATGGACTTGCAGACAAGTGGTATACTCAACATGCAAATGAACACTTTTCCACTTGCGAAGCCTTGAAGACTCCCTTCTGTCGAACGTTCCAACCTAGCAATTCATGAGAAAGAGCTTTGAACCAACTTGAGAACCTAAGACTCCAACCAAGTCAATCATTTCATGAGCTTTGCACAAAGGATCTTTCTTCTTGATTGCCACATCTTGGAGTTTGAGGTCTGCAAAAGCACACAAACAGCACAAGCCAAAAGAAGAAGCTTGGGGCACAACACAATGCATAATGTATTACCAAATGAATGTACAAAGATAAGTAACATGTTAGAGTTATAGGCATATATACAAGCCAATGGGAACAAACCTCCTAAAGAGGGAAAAAAGTGCCATGGCGGTCCTAAGTGTGTTCACACAAATCACTACAAAAATATATCAACACCACATGTCCCACGTGACTTTTTGGTGAAGAAATGGATTGAGAAGGTCTTGCCAAAGTCTTCTCAACAAAAGCTATGAGATTCTCTAAGGTTGAATGCTACATTGTAGGACTTTGTGGTAGCCACCTCATGCATAGAAGAGGCAAGAGTACATTTTGAAAGTGGTAGTCAACTTACTTGCATCATCTCCCTAGACCTGGTTAAGCAGCTCACAAGGGAATCAGAAGCACTAAAAATGCAACAGATCCATCATGAAGAAAAGGTTACCTCACTACCCACATGGCACAACGATGACCTACTTGCCCAAGTTCAATGGAAAGTGGAGGACTTCTAGATTGCTCAAGAGATTCATAGGTAAGTATGGTGCATGATATGTAACAGCAGTGGTCATTCTAACTTGGACTACCCAAATAGGGTGACTTGCTAATTTTGTGGCGAAAATGTTCATGAGGCTTGTGATTTCTACTTCCTCAAGGGCACTCAACGAACAAGTAATTCTCAAGCCCCCAAACTTTCTATGATAGTACATCGAATTCTCAAAATAGGTACCATAACCGTGCAAACCACATGAAATGCACAAGATGACTCGTGTTATCAATGTGATGAATACATATTCAAACTAAGTGCTCTCTACCTGAGGGAGCACCACCTTTCCAACATTTCCCACATGCTCATGACCACTATATGAGGGAATTCACATGGAACCACCTTGCTCCGATTCACATGATAGTAGTCTCTCCACAAAAAGAAGGTATGGCTCCACATTCTTTTGCTATTCATCCTTTATGGCACCTATGATGACTAGGGCAACGAAAGCAGTGGCGGCAAGGCTAAAAGATCAATTTAGACCCAAAGAGAAAGAAGATGGGAAAAACGACTAATTGAGAAAAAATGAGGCCAATGAAGAAGCTTATGAGAAGATGAATCATAAAGAGATCGAGCCGTTCTCCGTCAAGCATATGCAAATGTTGTAGACATTGAAGAAATTCTAAACGGAACTCGCAATAAGGTCAACCTATATCAACTTATTAAGATGGATGCCAAGGTGAGAAGCAACTTACTCAAGGTCATACAATGCCTATCTGTACCTACCACTAAGTGCGGATGGGTATATGGTGGGCTTCCCCTCGGCTCCACTAGCCGACTACCACAATTTAAGGTTCATTGTATCTATTAAGAATGAGATTTTGATAGGACTTATAGTAGATGGTGGGTCTAGTATCAACTTGATGTTTGACTTCACCATAAAGAAGTTGAAGTTGGCCTTGATGAAAGCAACACCAAGCACCATGAATCAGCACACCAGCAACAAGTTATACCCTTAGGGAATTACAAAAAGGTACCTATATTCGTCAAGGTTATCAATTTATGTTGGATTTTTTTGCAATACCACTACCCTAGGAAACCTCCTTTCCTTTTCTCTTGGGAAGACCTTAGTTGAGGAAAGTCAACGCACTACACAATTGGGGGAGAAATATGTTGTGAATCTCCACCAAACCTAATGCAAATGCATACATATTTGGAAGAAGGGTGTGATAATGCTAACGCAATTGGATATAGAATGGATAATGAGGTAATGCCCTCCTTGCCGTTTGAGGAAGATAATTTGTTGGATGATGAGTAGCTTGGAGTGTTGCACTGTGGATATTTGTGAAATAAATGACGACCAAGGGGAGAGGACTTGGTGCACAAAATCCTTAAAAAAGGTTTATAATGGCCTCATCACTCAAGGATGCCAAGTATGCCAAAGAATGTAACACTTGTCAAAGGTGTATTGCTCGCCCAACAAGACTAAATTTTCAGCCCTTGGTGATCTCATTCCGATGGCAACCTTTTGAGAAATGGGATCTTGACTTCATTTGTCCCATGATCCCAACATGTCAAACTAGCAATGAGAGGTACATTTTGATGGTAACTTGTTAGTCAGCCAAAAGGGTAGAGGCTAAGACCACTTCGAATTGTATTGCATCAAGTGTGGCTAACTTTATATAGAAACAAATGTTTTCATGGTTTGGATGCCCACTAGAAGTTATTAGTGATAAGGGCACTCTTTTGTGAATCAACTATTGTTGTATATTTTTGACAGGCACAAGATCTATCATAACAGTCATGTACTTACTATCCTAGAGCTAATGGGCTGACTAAAATCTCCAACAAAATCTTCTTCACATTATTACGAAAGCTTTTTCTAGATCACCAAAGCTCTTGGCAACGAGCTTTGATTAGAGCAATCTGGGCTCTAGATTACAAGGGGTACTACCAGTGAAAGTCCTTTTCTACTTGCATATGGTAAGTGCTTGCTCCCATCTAAAAAGAAATGGAAGAAAGATATGTTGAAATTTGCCCTCACATAATAAGGCTAGCAACATTGGAATAGTATAGGGAGGCAACAATGAAGAAGCTACAAACTAAGCAAGAAGAGCACAAAAGAATCCATGACAAGCATCTCAGGCAAAAGAGGTAGAAGGACCTCTGATTTTGGTATACCAGATCATGCTAGTACCTGCTAAAATGGCACCCACGTGGTCTAGCCCTTTCAGAGTAGTAAGGTTATTGGCTCAAGGTGCGATACAACTTCAAGACTTGAAGAGTGAAAAGTTGATCCTAGTTAACATCTCAAGGCCGAAGACCTACTTTAATTGAAGCATGTGACATGAATAATCACTCCACTATATACACCATCAATTCATTTCAGTATTGTAGTTCATTTCCACTGAAGCAAATAAAAGAAGCTTGCACCAAGAGGGTGCAAAGGTTTGATGAAGGGGTCCGTAGCACTATGGAGGTGCTAGAGTGAGCTTGCCCTCACATATGTAAAGGAATTGGTCCCCTGAAGGCTGCAACTCCAAGTGGTTGGGTCGCCTCACATCATGATGCCCTCCACCATGAATGCATGCCCCAAAGTGCATCTACACATGCCCTGTGAAAAGACACCACCAAGTTATGTGGACGCCCCAGATGCCTTGCACAAGAATTGGTCGCCCTTTTCACGCCAAAACTCCAAGGATTGGTTTCCTCATGTACTTCTCCCCACTCACCTTCTTAAAATGGATGAACCGATCTCCTCCCCCACTCGCTTCCTCAAAATGGGTGACCCAAGCTCCTCCTCCACTTGCCTTCTCAAAGTGGGCCACCCAATCTCTTCCCCCACTCACCTCCTCAAAATGGGTGACCCAATATCTTTACTCCACTTGCCTTTCCAAGTTGGGGGACTCACATCTACCTCTCCACTCGCCCTAGGCAACCTCTTTTGGAGCACCAAAAAGAAAAATGACACCATCGTAGGAGGCCTCCCCAAGATTATGTATACACATGCATAACACAACATTTCTTGCTACCTAAAATATTCATCCAATTCTCACATCTAATACTTGCATTAGTTAAAAACTTCACTTAAGAAAGGGGGGCAAAAACTCAATGGATTGTACATGACTATCTAATCAAAAGAAATATGTTTACCAAAGAAGATACAATATGCGTAGATGATAGTCTAACTTCACGTACAAAAAGACAAGCTCGTTTGATTGTATACAAGCATTCAATTACGTGAAATATGTCTATCTAAGAAGGTAGTTCATACATCAATGATCATCATAAACACCTAGGCGGTGAATATGATCAAAATTCTACGAACATTGGCTCTAGCGAAGTATGGATAAGCTAGAAGCATCTCTCGAGAAGAAGGATCAATGACTTCCACAACCCAAGAAATCTTTCTCCATGTGAAAACCTAAAATTTGGTAATCAAACTCACTTTTCCCATCTTTTCTCCCTTGATCTCCACCACTTGAAAAGGTGATAAGTGTATTATCAAAGGCAATAAAACACCCTTGCTTGGGCTGAGTTCAGAATTTATGGATGATGACGTGTTAATTGTTTTTTACCGTTGATTGAGCCTTTAGAGCTGCAACATACGGGTTAAAAATCTTTCTGTACATGTTTTAGCCAAACCATTTAAAAGAGAGAACTTTTTTTGTTTTTGATTCAAAAACCTTTGTGTTCATGATTTAGGTCTCAACATTTTAATGGCATTTCATAGGTCACTATCAGCAAAAAATATAAAAACTAGTAAAAAGGTACCTTACAACCATAACAGAAACATTGAGTTCAAAATTTTTCTAACATCGTTTTCAAGAATAAACCATCGATTATACCCCGAAAACACATATCAATGAATGGATTGGACCCTTCCACAATAGCTTGAAATTTTTTTTATTCATTAAAAGAGTTGTCTTCATTCCACTATCCATAGTGACATACGCTCTGTTCACGACGTGTGTGAAGTCATAGAGCACGCGCTACAACCATGCAAAACGATTTGTGTGGACTTTATCGTACAACCCAAAGGTTATGATGTGTGGATGGAGCAAAAAAGGGCTACTATGCTTTGGAGGGTCGCACAGTATTTATGTGAGTCTGGAGGTCATGTGTAAGTGTTGTGTATATGATGACAATACATATGCATTGCATGGAGAGGAGGGAGGTACATGTTGTCTCTTTCTTGGATCGTTTGTCTTTTGGAAACGATTTGGATTGAGACTCAGAGAGATTAGTCTCTTGGGTCTACGATGCAGTGTGCGTATAGTCTCTGTCTGAGTGCTGATAATGTCGTTTCACTGTACTCAACCAACTCTGTCGTCGATCGAGTTGGAACATGGAGGCCCCTCTTGACTGCCATGACGATGTTCTATGTCGTCTGTATTAACGATTTGAAGTAAAACAACCTTTGGCTGCACCGGTTTTATATAAACAGATTCCAATACATATATGCATCTGCACAACGCGCATTGATTTATCATCTTCCTTTCCTTGTTAAGCCCATACGCAAGTCTGTGAATATGGCTATAGTGACTCGGAGTTTAGCTAAACCTCCGCATGTGCTCACACTGATCATGGCAACTAAGATACCCAAGCTACTGCAGTTAGAAGTGCCTGAAGGATCTGCAGGAATGAAGGTTGCTGAGAGTCTGTTGGAGTGCTCTGTAGGTCATTTTCTTTCATCCTTTCCTTTAGAGAACATCTGCGAGTCACAGAGAGGATCAGAGAGCAAGGCTCGTGCAACGCCCTTGTCTGCGGATGCCGAAGTCTCGATGCATCAACGGAGCTCCGTCTACGTGATACTTCCAATCTCCCGCGTACACACCCGCCTCTCTAAAGAAGAGAAAGCATCTTTCTGCGAGCTCCTGAACAATGATTAGAGACATAACCTGTTCTTCCGTGGAAGGGGTCGCCTGATTAAGTTCTTATCAAAGAAGATCGCGAGACCATTTCAACCGTCAGGGATCTCGAAGGTGACACCATTCACGGAGGAGATACACTGTTCAGACAAAGATCACAAGGATTCATGTAGCGATGGAGAAGAAAAAACTGGGCTCGATAACCATACCACAGAACCGCATTCGTTGGTCACTGATGTGGAGAATTGCTCTCCTCAACCGTTCTTCAGGCAGAGACCATGGATTCCCCGTCTGATTACAATCGAGGAAACTGCGGAAGTGTAGTAATGTGAGTTTCGCCCCCAACATGTTTGAAGCATACCAATATACTTCTTGTACAACAACGGAAAGGCAGGGTCCAAGTTCAGATGTCAGGAAATCATCGGCTTAAAGCTTTCAGAGGCTGAAACGACAGGTCCTCCAAAAATCGAGGTTCTCGATTAAAGGCATGAATGAGGGTGTCTTCTCTGTGCCCTACAACATCTGTATCCAACAAGATTGCGGATCGTTTACATTTATGTCCTTTATTTGGAGCCCAACACATATGCATTCGTCAATCAAAGAGAATGATGCCGGCAGAGCTAACGGGTTCTACAACTATTCACAACCAGAATATATAAAACTTCACTGATGAATGAATCCGTGAACGTTAAGGGCATGCAGGAAACCGAAAGAGACCATGAGAGGAAGGACCTGAAGGCTGAGGCATAAGAACCTGTCAGGAATTCAATGCGAAAGGCTCTAGAGATCTCCAAAAGCTTCATTCTACCTTGAGGATAGCCTGAGCAATGGAGAAATCAGCCGCCCAACACATATGCGTTCGTCAACACATATGCAGAGAATGTATAGAATTTCTAAAGCCCGAGACTATCAATCACTGCTGAATGAATCCATGAACGTGAAGGGCATGCACGAAACCGAACGAGAGCATAAAAACACAAACGTCACAATTAAGTGATGTTGAGAAAGGAAAGGCTTCCAAGTCACTGAATTTCCCGCGAGGAAGGACCTGAAGGCTGACACACAAGAAAAGCTCTAGAGTTCTCACGAAGCGTCATTCTACCTTGAGGTTAGCCTAAGCACTGGAGAAATCGGGCGCTCAAATACTTCTGCTGCCCTGCTGATTAAATATATTCTGTACATTTTACTGAAAGCTTCATTATTGACCTCTCCAAGGAGTTAGCATGAACGCAAGAGAGAGCAATGTATTTGTGTACCTTTTTGTCCGGAGCTGAAAGACAGATTGTTGCCATTCCTGGAAACATGTAAGCGTGGACTAATGTCTGTAAGATTTTTTGACAAACGATTCTCTTTAGAAAAAATAATCTCTCGGAGATATTACGACTGCGCATTTATGACTTGAAGTCTAGTCTTTGAACTATTCCGAATTAGTAGACTCATCGGAAAATTGATTTTTTAATGTGAATTGAATTATGTACAATGCACTCCGTTCACAACATCATCGATAGCTGCACCAACATTGGAATTGTTACTCCCCTTTGAGGTTCGCAATTGATTAGATATGTCAAACATTTACTTCATTTAAAACATTCGCCCATGTAAAAATTCTCAACCATTCGTTAATTATCCTTGTAATCTATCGTAAAGGTTTTTATTTATAAAATCCATTGGCACTAACAGAGGATTCCCATCAAAGGACACAAAATTACATTTTTTTTTCTCCAAAACCTTTCATGTTAACAGCATAGGGTTGCCCAGCGCAATAGCCTCTCCATCCCGGAGAGGACTACACATAATCATACTTGGAAAGAGGGCAACAAAGATGGGAACTCACCGTTGAGATTCATGATTAGATGGGGAGTGTAGAGGAGATCAAGTGTAGGTAAGGAGGGGAAGGAGTGGACGATGAAAGGAGGAGAAATACACTCAAGAAAAAGATTTTTGCATCTAAGAGGGAAGAGAAATATTTTGAGAAGAGGAATACACTCATCTTCAAGAGGAGGAGGAAACCAATGGCAAGAAGTGTTCCGCATCTTTGAGAAGAGGGGCATTTCACTTTGACAAGGGGACGATTCTACTCGAAGGAGAGTCACACATGAAGGAGAAGAAGAGGAATCCACTTGGAGAAGAGAAGAAGTCCATTGAAAAGAAGATTTTCCGTTATTCCAAACAAAAGAGATAATGAAGTTGGATATAAAAATTATAGAGTGTACGTGTCCTAAAGATGTCTACCACGATCATGGAATATGAGATGAGCATGCTATCTATTATGATTCAGAATGCCTTTATTCTACGAATTACTTAGAGGGCTTAATTATTGAGGTGTATGAAGTAATTCGATGGCGATGCACCATAGTGTGCTCTCCTTCTCGAGACCTCCACAACGATATCCTTGGAGTAGGAAACCAAGCCCCTAGGGCCACACATGGTACTTTGCATAGAGGTTGCAGAATACGCACAAAAACATAGTACACAAAGAGCACGAAGATAGACTTCTTAGGTCTTACAAATGCCATCAAACTTACAGTCTCGCTGACCAGGACACTATATGTTTTATTAAAGAACATATACAAAGAAGTCTCTCATGGCCATTTGGCCTTTCACATGGACACTAACGGTAACAATCTCCCACGAACGGCCAATATGGCCAAAGTAACTATGAGAGAAAAATAAAGAATGATAAAGAATACATGAGTATAAGTATACAAACTATACCTCCCACCACATGGGCATGTTACACACTATAGAAGTGACTGTGTAAGACCATGAATCAACTAATCCCCATCAAGTGACAGCAGCGTCCAAAGCTTTTCTCTGGTTGAGCTTTAGTCGAAGCATCTACAACACTATCTCGAGTGTGAACCTTCTCAAGAATAATGCGCTGAGTGGCTAAGCAATCTCCAATGAAGTGATACCTCACCTCAATGTGCTTGGTTTTGCATGATAGACCTTATTGTTAGCCAAAGCAATGGCACTCTGACTGTCACTAAGCAAACAAGGTACATGTTAAGGTAAACCCAGATCACAAGCAAGACAAGAAAGCCATAATGTTTCCTTACATGCCTCACTTGCTGCAACATACTCTGCTTCTATGGTGGAAACAGCTGCTGTACATTCTTGAAGATGAGATCTCCAAGAGATAACACCTCCAGCAAAATGAAAAATGTACCCTGATGTAGACTTATGATTGTCTACAAAACTAGCATAGTCAGAATCTTTTTAACCAAAAATGGATGTGTTCCCTCTACCTAAGCATAGACACTTGTCCTTTGGGCGACTCAAATATCTCAAATTCATCTTCACCACTTCCCAATGTTTCTTTCTAGGATTAGACATATATCTGCTCACAACTCCCACTGCAAATGCAATGTCTGGTCCCGTAGCTACCATAGCATTCATGAAACTACCAATAGCATACTGATAGGGAATTCTGGTTATGAATTCCTTTTCCTCATATGATTTGGGGCAATCATCCTTGCTCAATTTTATATATGTGGGTAAAGATGTACTCAATGCCTTTCCACCTTGCATATTGAACCTGTGAAAAGCTTTGGATATGTACTCACTTTGAGACAAGTATATGCATCTTTTACTCCTATCACGAGTAATGTGCATGCAAAGAATATGTTTGGCATCCCCCAAATCCTTCACATCAAATGTCTCAATCAACTTCTTTTTGAGAATTGAAAAGTCATAAGTGGACATCCGAGCAGTCAACATATCATCGACATAACGTATCAAGCATATCAAGCTGCCATCTGACCATCTCTTTGTGTAGAGACAATGATCCCCATTACCTCGAGAATAGCCTTGAGTCTTCATAAATGCATCAAAATTTTGGTACCACTATCTAGGGGACTATTTAAGTCCATACAAGCTCTTCTTGAGCTTACAAACTATACTTTCCTTGCCACGAACTACATAACCCTTTGGTTGTTTCATATAGATCTCATCCGTAAGATCTCCATGCAAGAAAGCAATTTTCACATCCATTTGTACTAGCTCTAAGTCCTCCATTGCAACGAAACCAAGCAACATGCGGAGAGTATTCATCTTGACTATGGGAGAGAAGATTTTCTCAAAGTCCACACCATGCTCTTCCTTGAAACCCTTTGCAACAAGTCGTGCTTTATACTTTGGAGAAGCACTATCTGATGTGAATTTCAGCTTATATACCAATTTACATGGTAAAGCTTTCCTACCCTTTGGCAAGGGTACTAAATCCCAAGTACCATTCTTGTAAATAGAATCCAGCACATTCTTCATGGCACACTCCCACTTGACATTATCCTTTGTCTGCGTAGCATCTTTGTAGCAAGAAGGCTCATAGGCATCTATACGCATAACAAAATCTAAACCTAGAACATATGTATCAGGTGGATGTGAGACACGTGTAGAGCGTCTCAATGGTTGCTAAACAAGAACACATGTAGACTGATTTGATCGGACATTCTCTCGAATGTCCCTATGTGTAGCATTTTTATGCATGCTAACTGGAGAACTAGTATCCTCAAACACCACTCTTCTCACTTCAACATCCTTAATGTGCTGTTTATGCATCTTAGACTCATTGAAAATGACATCACTACTTCCCATTACTCACCGTGTCTCACGATCTCATAAGCGATATCCAAATTATCATTCTCGACCATATCCAAGAAAAATGCATTTCTTTGACTTATGGTCCAACTTCATTATAAGATTCTTGCATATGAACATATGCTTCACACCCAAAAACTGGAAGATGATAATTATATGGTGGTTTCCCTATCCATAACTCTTGTGCCACTTTTAGACATTTGGCAGTACTAGGTAAAAGATTAATCACATGAACTGCAGTCAATACTGCTTCTGCCCAAAAACCTTGTGAGAGGTTTGCATGTTGCAGCATAGAAACTACTCTATCTTGAAGAGTTCTATAGGATATACGCAAACTTTTTTAGTAGCACCATCTATGAAAGTGATAAAGTAAAGAAAACCACCTAAGGACCTAGTGGGCATAGGACCACACACATCTGTATGAACGAGATCTAAAGGTTGATTTGAAGAATCAATGTGCATTCTATGCACATTTTTGGTTTGCTTTCCTTTTTGACAATGCTCACAAAATGAAAAATCGGAGAAAGATAACATAGGCAAGTAGCCAGAATGAGAAAGATTTTCCATTCCACTATGAGATACATGGCCTAAACGACCATGCCAAATACAACCCATAGCTTGTTCAGTAACAGCTAACAAGTGTTTCTTGTGATACAAATAAAGAATAAAGTGAGCCAACTTTGGTACATTTTGCAACAACCATTTTACCCTTTGATATGCAAAAGGATTGAGCATAGAAGACCACCTTGTAACCAGGGTCATTAAGTTGACCAACTAACATCAAACTACATGATAACTGAGGTACATGGCGTACATTATGCATAGTTAATATTGAACCATCAATGAACTACAAAACCACATCTTCAATCCCCACACCGTCACACTAGTAAGAGTCACCAAGTCTCACGGTACCAAGAGACTTTGTGGCATAATTAAAGAGAAATTCTCTATGTGGTGTCACATGGAAAGAAGCACCAAAATCTAGCAACCACATGCGGGAAAGAGAATCAACCATAAGAGCCTCAGTTGGCACAATATTATCAAGTTTCAACACATCAACATCATCAAAGATAGCATTAATTTCTTCAATCTTCACAATCAAATAAGATGGTGTAGGTAACTGTTTAACATGCATAAAAGTCTTTCTTCATGTATCCTTTCTTATGACAATAATGGCATTCGATATCCCTCTTCCTTGATTTACTTCTACTCTTATTCCATTGGCCATTCTTTTCCTTGTTCTTGCTCCTGCCATGTTACTGATCCTTTCCTTGGTAAGAATCATGAACATTATATGCATCTCCACTGTGAGTGTAGAGGAGGTACTGGGGTATCCGCTTTTAACAAAGGTAGAGAATGAAGATTAAACACGTCCAGTACGTCGCCTACTCAAGGGGGGTTCTCTTTAGGGAAGTATACCCTTTAACATTTCTGTGAGCAGGTAGATAACACGGATTGCACAGAGTGGTAGATACTTCAGTAAATATAGACAACAAATGACCAAGGAAGACCAATCACTTCTTAATTTGACTCAGATGATTACAAGGTTGGTCAGATGCTCAAAAGTGCAGGCTTAGAAGGCTAACATGCCATCCTAGAAATAAATAAGCTCAATGCACAGAATCTTCTCATCAACTTAAGGGGTTAATTACATGCAGTCTAACTCAGAACAATACAAATGGTAAGATTTGCTCAAGAGAATAGAGCTCAATCACCAATACTGACTCACGAAAAGGAAAGAAAATCCAAGGCACTTTCTTACACTATAGTGCTCATAGCCCTCAACTGAGAAGCCTACCCACTGTATCCACACTACAGAGTAGCTCCTACAATAGGCTTGAAACCACCAAGTGGAAGAGATGACTTCTGCACATATGCCCGCGTCAATGAAACTCCAAAAATGTACCCCAAATGAGCACAAATCCATTGTTTTTATAGGCCTCAATAGGCCAAGAGAGCCTTGCCGAGTCTTCACGTGTCCACTGCGCCGGTTGATTGCCCAAGATTGGGGGGTAGGTAAAATATTCCACTTGATTTGAATTAGATCCCTAAAGATAGGTAATTGCCGTGAATGGTTGGTGACAAAAAGCTATTCCCTGCTTCCACTGCGTCCACTTCATACCTTTATCCCATACCGTCATAGGATTGGTGACTAATAAATCATTTCCTGTAATTTGAACTTGTTTTGCTAATCATCCAGGTCAAAGGGGTCGATCGACACAATAGGTTACTTCTTTAAAAAATCCCGATCATATTCCTTCTTCCTGGCACTCTTTAGATTAGGGTATACTTCAGAGGGCGTGCTTTACTTCATAGTCTTGCTCAAGGAAGAGGTCCCAGAGATGTGTATAATGGTGGGTGTGCGTATGCAAAAATGTGTGTGTGGATGTATATGCGTATGTGGAAGAGTGTGTGTTGCATGTGTGTGTGCGAGTGAGAATGTGTGATAGTAAGTGTGTGAGTGTGTGTATTGGTGTGTATATGTGAGTGAGAATATGTAGGTGAGTGTGTATGTATGATTGTGTGTATGTGTGCGTGCATGTGGGTGTGTGTGTATGTATGGATGTGTATGTGTGTGGGTGCGTGCGGGAATGTATGTGTGTGGGCATATATGTATGGGCATGTGTGTGTGAGGGCGTGTGTGAATGTAGAAGTGTGTATGTGTGTTTGTGTGTGTATGTGCATGGGTGTGGGAGTGTATGTGTGCATGTGTGTAATTGTGTGTGTATGCATGGGTGATTATGCATGTGAATGTGTGCGTGAATGTATGTGTGTGTGAGTGTGTAATTGTGTGTGTATGCACGTGTGTGTGAGGGGGCGGAGGGCGGGTGTGTGAGGGGCGGGGGGCGGAGGGCGGAGGGGGTAGCTAAGGGGGGGGGCTATGGTGGAGGGGTGCGGGGTGAGGGGGGTGCGGGCAGCGGAGGGCGGAGGGCGGGTGTGTGAGGGGGGTGCGGGCAGCGGAGGGCGGAGGGTGGGTGTGTGAGGGGGGTGCGAGCAGCGGAGGGCGGAGGGGGTGAGGGGGGTGCGGGCAGCGGAGGGCGGAGGGGGTGACTAAGGGGGGGGGCTATGGTGGAGGGGTGCGGGGTGAGGGGGGTGCGGGCAGCGGAGGGCGGGTGTGTGAGGGGGGTGCGGGCAGCGGAGGGCGCAGGGCGGAGGGCGGGTGTGTGAGGGGGGTGCGGGCAGCGGAGGGCGGAGGGGGTGAGGGGGGTGCGGGCAGCGGAGCGCGGAGGGGGTGAGGGGGGTGCGGGCAGCGGAGGGCAGAGGGGGTAGCTAAGGGGGGGGGGTGGCTAGTCGGGTGTAGGCGGGGGGAGTAGGTGTGGATGGCGGAGGGGAACTGGGCGGGTGAGGAGGCGGGAGGAGAGGGCTTGCGGGGGGGGGACTAGGCGGGTGGCGGGGAGGTCTGCGGGCTGCGGGCTGCGGGGGCTGCTGTGGGGGCTGCTGCGGGCTACGGCTGCGGGGGAGGGGGAGAGAGAGAGAGAGAGAGAGAGAGAGAGAGAGAGAGAGAGAGAGAGAGAGAGAGAGAGAGGAGAGAGAGAGAGAGAGAGAGAGAGAGAGAGAGAGAGAGAGAGAGAGAGAGAGAGAGAGAGAGAGAGAGAGAGAGAGAGAGAGAGAGAGAGAGAGAGAGAGAGAGAGAGAGAGAGAGAGAGAGAGAGAGAGAGAGAGAGAGAGAGAGAGAGAGAGAGAGAGAGAGAGAGAGAGAGAGAGAGAGAGAGAGAGAGAGAGAGAGAGAGAGAGAGAGAGAGAGAGAGAGAGAGAGAGAGAGAGAGAGAGAGAGAGAGAGAGAGAGAGAGAGAGAGAGAGAGAGAGAGAGAGAGAGAGAGAGAGAGAGAGAGAGAGAGAGAGAGAGAGAGAGAGAGAGAGAGAGAGAGAGAGAGAGAGAGAGAGAGAGAGAGAGAGAGAGAGAGAAAGAGAGAAGGGGGGTCACATGCGGAGAGAGAGAGAAAGAAAAAGGGAGAAAGGGAGAGAGAGCGGAGTGAGGAGGGGTGCGGAGGGCGGAGTGAGGAGGGGTGTGGAGTGCGGAGTGAGGAGGGGTGCGGAGATAGAGAGTGAAGAGAGAGAGAGAGAGAGAGAGAGAGAGAGAGAGAGAGAGAGAGAGAGAGAGAGAGAGAGAGAGAGAGAGAGAGAGAGAGAGAGAGAGAGAGAGAGAGAGAGAGAGAGAGAGAGAGAGAGAGAGAGAGAGAGAGAGAGAGAGAAAGGGAGAAAGGGAGAGAGAGCGGAGTGAGGAGGGGTGCGGAGGGCGGAGTGAGGAGGGGTGTGGAGTGCGGAGTGAGGAGGGGTGCGGAGATAGAGAGTGAAGAGAGAGAGAGAGAGAGAGAGAGAGAGAGAGAGAGAGGGTGGAGGGCATAGGTTGAGGGGTGCGGAGGGCATAGGTTGAGGGGTGCGGAGGGCGGAGTGAGGAGGGGTGCGGAGTGCGGAGTGAGGAGGGCGGAGGGCGGAGAGAGATGTGAGAGGAGAGAGAGAGAAAGGGAAAAGGGACCACTTCCACCGATTGAATCATCCCGAACATATTTCCTGACCAACCTTCATGGGTCTTCCAAGAGGACAACACCACTTGCGATTCCTACGTCCATAGCAGGAAGGTAGCCATCTTTGACATTTGGTACAGTCACCCAATATCCATCAGGGATAACATCCTTGATGATACCTTGTACAGTCCCGGAGTCACCTTTCTTACGACATTTTGCAGGATCCAAATCCACTTGGCGTGCCTCTTCCTCCATCTCTGCTTGCCTCTTGGCCTATGAAATTGGTTCGCTTCTAATTTCTCGGATTCGCATACGAGAACTAGATGCAGAAGCCCATATCCTGGAATGCAAAAAGCTCCTTTCAGCGAAAAGGTGAGTGGATATCCTTGTGAGCGACTAGTAATCCCTCGTGTGAATATCCTGGTGGATCGAACTACAGTAGTAGCGATGGACCTCGTTATTCCGAAACCATAAACTGAACACACTGTCGGTAGCAAAGCTCAAACAAATCCGAGAGAGAGAAAGAGAGGGATCTACAGACCCCCACATCAAGATTTTGCACCGTCCCGGTGCAATATCTTTATTTGCTTATTCCTTCAAAATGAACTTACAGAAAATAAAAGAACTATGGTATGTACAGGGAGTGAATTTCATCTGCTTACATCAATTCAAATAACTCTTCACCCTGGAAATATTGACTAGGGGAATCCTTTTACCCTGCAAATCTTCCAGATGCACTGCGCCATGTGGTAATACCTTGAGTACCTTATAAGGTCCTATCCATTTAGGTGCCAATTTTGTTGAAATTTCCGGGACTTGATGCACTAGAACCATGGATCCTTCTTGAACTTCATTTGATCTCAGATACCTGTCATGTAATTTCTTGCGCTCTTCTTGTGTTACCAGAAGTTTCTGCATTGCCCCTTCTCTGTACTCTTCTAATGCCACCAATCTCTGAATGGGGGGTTCAATTTTAATAGTTTTGATTCCTATTTCTTTTTTGATGATAAACTCAAATGGTGCCAATGCCTCTTTCCCATATACTAACCGAAATGGAGTCTCGCCTGTGGTTCCCCTCTTCGTGGTTCTGAATGCCCAAATTGCACCGATCAGTGCTAGCGGCCAGGTGCTTTGATGATCAAAAGCTAATTTGCGAAGCAGTCCAATCAAAATCTTATTGGAACTCTCTGCTTGGCCATTTGCCCTTGGGTAATAGGCACAAGATTTTTTATGGAAGATTTTGTACCTGTCAAATATAAACTGGAGCAATTGATTTACAAAATGTGTGCCCCTATCACTAGTAATTTCCAGTGGACAACCAAATCTTGCGAAAATACGTTTATACATAAATTTAGCTACTGTTAAAGCCGTGCAGTCCACAGTAGCTTTAGCCTCTATCCATTTAGTGGCATAGCATGTGGCCATCAAAATATACTTTTTACCTCCTGGTTGCCCAGTTGGGCTAATTGGCCCTATGAAATCAAGACCCCATCGTTCAAATGGAAGCCATCCGGTAGATATGACTAATGGTTGAAAATTCAATCTGGTTGGCGCGGGAGCACACCTCTGGCAGATGTTGCATTCTTTAGAAAACTTGATTGCATCCTTGAAAATGTGAGGCCACCATAACCCTTTGTGGATGATTCTATGAGCCAATTCTTCCCCCTTTAGGTGTCCTTCATTGTGTGCAGCCTCCAGCAAAAGATTTACCTCTTCTGGATAGACACACCTTCTCAATATATCATCCTGACAGTATTTATATAAATTTCCATTTATAAGAGAATAGGCTTTGGTTTTCAAAAGTAATCTTCTTTTTTTCTACAGGTGTCAAGTGTTCTGGAATCTTTCCAGTAGTCAGAACATGGAGAATTTCATCATACCAACCAGTCCGGATTGCTACTAGAAAAAGATTGCTATCCACCAATTCATCATTAATACCTGTTGCCTTTTCGCTCATTGCCGTCCTGGACACTTGATCTGCCATGTAGTGCTCTTTTCCTGGCTTAATATGAATATCAAAATTAAATTCTTGAAATAGAAGTAACCATCTCCAAATCCTTCCAGCTACTCTAGGCTTGTTTATCAAATACTTCAAGGGCTGATGATCAGAGAGAACAATGAAATGTACACCAAGGAGATAATGTCGAAACTTTTGAAGAGCAAATACGATAGCCAAACCTTCTCTTTCGGTTGTACTGTAATTTCTTTCAGCTTGGTTGAGTAGTCTGCTTGCATAAGAGATAGGTCTATCCACTTTGTGAGATGATGGTTGAGCTAGAACTGCACCAACAGCATGAAGACTAGCATCTGTATGCACATGAAATTCCAATGACCAATTAGGAACACTTAAAAGTGGAGCAGTACATAGCCTCAAATTTATTTCACAAAATGCTTTGTCAGCCTCAGCACTCCATGAGAAAGGGATCTTTTTACTAGTAAGCCTTGACAAGGGCTTAGCAATTTCAGAATACATCCTAATGAATCTTCTGTGATATCCTGCATGGCCCAAGAAACTTTGCACTTCCTTTGGACTTTGTGGAATCGGCATGGAAAGAATAGCAGTAACCTTTGCAGGGTCAACAGTTATACCTTCAGCCGATACTATGTGACCAAGAAGAGTACCCTTAGTGACCAAAAAGTGACATTTATCAGGATTCAACTTCAAACCCGTTTTGAGACATTGCTCAAAAATTTCTTTTAGATTTTCCAAATGATCATGGAAATCTTGAACTGCCGCCCTTCTATCTGTACCTGAGAATACTGAAAAGTCATCCATAAATATGCGGAGAAAGGTTGTTAACCATTTGCCCAATATCAGATACATCGTTCTATTAAATGAAGCTGGCGCATTCTTCAAACCAAAAGCCATACGAGTATAGACATAAGTGCCCCAGGGAGTAACAAAGGCGGTTTTGTCCCTATCATCAGGGTGAATTACTATCTGGTTGTAGCCACTAAAACCATCCAAGAAACTATACAAAGTGTGACCAGCTACTTCCTCAAGCACTTGCTCTGTGAAGGGCTGAGGAAATCCATCTTGGATAGTCACTTTATTCAAAGCACGGAAATCAACACATACTCTTATTTTTCCACTATTTTTCTTGGGCACAATAACCATAGAGGAAAGCCACCTGGAATGTTCTACTGGAACAATTATACCCGCTTCTTCTAGTTTTGTAATCTCTGCTTTTACTGCCTCTGCATACTTCGGATTGAGTCCATATGGTCTACTTCTTACAGGCGCGGCTCCCTCAACTAAGGGTATCCGATGTAACCCAAGCTCTTCTGGTATCCCTGTTAGATCTTTGTAGGACCATGCGAAGACATTTTTATAAGTAAAAAGCAAAGAAGTTACCTTCTGTAGCAAGAGAGGATAATGCCACAACCAGGATGCCAAATGGACCATTTGAGGGTTCTCTTCATCCCCCAAATTTACTTCTTGAACCAATGTTTCAGGACTGGTCTTGCTTGAGATATCATCTCCACTATATGCAGGAGTGGATTTTAATTTATATTCTGCAACCTGTTCTTTCATCCATCCTTGAGGTATATCTGCAAAAGGAAGATCTTCTCTGCTCTTAGGTTCATAATCTTCCCTCTCTGATACTTTTATATTGGTTGCCTCCTCAAGGCTTGTATTTTCCTTCAATTGTTCATTCTCCAACACCTTGTGGTCTTCATTGCCCTTTTCTGTAATTTCCTTATCTGCAACTTCTTCCTCAATTTCATTAATCTCCACTGTGCAATACTCTGCACTTCCCATCATCTAATTTAACAATGTATCCTCTTCTTGGGGTAGAGAGGGCATTACCTGAGTGTCCACAGTATAGCCAGTAGTTTTTCCCGAGTCGAATCCTTCTTCCAAATGTAGTTTCAGTTGGCTATTAGTATTTGTTGAAATCCATAGTTTATTTTTTCCCCAATCTTGCAAAGCTTTTGCTTGTCTCAGCCAAGGTCTCCCTAGGAGCAAAGGATAGGAAGTCTCCTGTGGAAGTGCAATAACAACAAAATCCAACACAAAGTGGCAACCCTGTACTACCATCAATACCTTTTCAATAATGCCAAGTGGCGCAACCCGATGTTGATCTGCCAATGTAACCGTGAATGGTGCCAACTTGGTGGGTTCAATTTCAGCTTCTTCATTGTAAAATCTGGCATCAAATTGATACCAGAGCCTCCATCTATGATCACACCTGTAAGAGCTTCATCCTTTATACAAACTGATAATCTCGAACTTTGGTAGTCTGCTAAGGGTGCAGGAGGAAAATCAACCATGAAACCATCTATACTAGGTGAATGGATCAAGTGAGCAGAGTGTATAATCTTCAGTAAGTCACTTCTTATTTTTGAATCCATCCTTATAAGTTCATATAGACTGACCTTGTGATGAATACCTTTCAAGATCTGTTCAATGTTTACCTCCTGAGTATTTTCTTGTAGACGTGTTGGTTGGCCCCTTAGAGAAGTAGTCATTTCTTCATAAGCTCCTTCAATTTCCACTTGGTCCTTCCATCTAGACTTCTTTTCTTCCTCTTTATCCTGAAATCCTTGTTGTTCATCTCTCTGGGTTGCAACTGCTTGCCTAGCTCTAGTCATCATGGGTATTGCAGAGGATGAAACGGCATAAGACTGAGTAGTTTTTCCTTCTTCATGAGGAGAGACTGCAATCATATGAATTGGAGCAGGACGACCTCTCGGGCAATCTTTGGTATAATGATCCTTGGCCTCTGGACAATGTTGACAGGGAGGTGCATCTTCTGGAAGAGAACACCTATTTTGCATGTGGCCGTACTCACCACAACGATAGCACATCAAAGGTCTATTATATATAGGCCTTGCCGGCCGATTCTCCTTTCTATTTGATGCATTTGAAGTACTAGCATAGTACGAATCCAAGGTTTGAGGGTTACCTCTCTGGTGTGTACCCTTGAGGTAATAGCAATCTCTGGCTTCATGACCATCTTTTCCACAAAATTGACAGCTTACCTTAATAGGGCAATTAGCATTGGAATGTCCAGTGTTGTTACAGATTGTACACCAAATTTGTCTCCTTATCTCTTGAGTGGTCTTCAAATCTTCTAACTCTCGGCGAAGTTGGGCTACTTCATCATCAGTGCGACGCAGTGGTGGCAAGACCTTCTCTTCTTGTTGATTTTGTTGCATCTTCAATGCTTCCAATTCTCTCCTTAGTTGCACAATAGGATCTAGATCTGCAGCATACTTTTGTTGTGTATCCCCTTCAAAATGTTGCCTTGCTTCTTCAATGCGTGATGCCGCTGCAACAAAATCATTGAGAGTGGCATCCAATCTGAGAGATTCACGAAGCTTCTGCTGAGATGACCTTGGCAGAGCCTTCTCTATCCACTTTTTAACCAAAAAGTCACCTGGAGCATGTGGCAGACGTGCAACAAGTGCTTTTGTTCTAGTGTGAAGTTCATGAAAAGATTCACCTGATCTTAGCTTCAAATTCTCTAGCTGATCTAGAGCTCTTTCTGAGGAATCACTTGGTCGGAATGTCTGTGAAAAAGCCACCTTCAGAGCCTCCCATGTAGTGAAATGGCCATCTGCATATTGACTATACCATTTATCTGCAAGACCCTCCAATGTGGATGGAAAAAGTGCTAACATTGCATCTTCTCTATTCTGCAGACCTCTTCCACGGCATAAAGAGATAAATCTCCTCACATGATCATCCGCATCTTCATGTGCATGTCCCTTGAAGGTAGGGAACTTGATGTTTAATCTGGAGAGTAGATGAGAGAGATCCTCCATTTGTACTGGGGTTTCTTCTGACGTATCTAGGGAGAAGTCTAGAGTTCTCCTATACCCTTCTTTTGACAATGGTGTCGCACCCAAATCAATAGACAAATTTAGGAAGGACAGAGGGGAGGTAGACTCACTAGCCGTGGTTATTGCTAATTTGTTAAGGCTCCTTCGAACATGAAGAGACTCCTGATCTGCTCGTGTATGGGTCATGTACCTATTCGCAATTGGAATAGGGCAAAACAACTCTCACAGAAATGCAAAGGTCCCACCGGGCGTGCCAAACTGTAGAGGAGGTACTGGGATATCCGCTTTTAACAAAGGTAGAGAATGAAGATTAAACACGTCTAGTACGTCGCCTACTCAAGGGGGGTTCTCTTTAGGGAAGTATACCCTTTAACATTTCTGTGAGCAGGTAGATAACACGGATTGCACAGAGTGGTAGATACTTCAGTAAATATAGACAACAAATGACCAAGGAAGACCAATCACTTCTTAATTTGACTCAGATGATTACAAGGTTGGTCAGATGCTCAAAAGTGCAGGCTTAGAAGGCTAACATGCCATCCTAGAAATAAATAAGCTCAATGCACAGAATCTTCTCATCAACTTAAGGGGTTAATTACATGCAGTCTAACTCAGAACAATACAAATGGTAAGATTTGCTCAAGAGAATAGAGCTCAATCACCAATACTGACTCACGGAAAGGAAAGAAAATCCAAGGCACTTTCTTACACTATAGTGCTCATAGCCCTCAACTGAGAAGCCTACCCACTGTATCCACACTACAGAGTAGCTCCTACAATAGGCTTGAAACCACCAAGTGGAAGAGATGACTTTCTGCACATATGCCCGCGTCAATGAAACTCCAAAAATGTACCCCAAATGAGCACAAATCCATTGTTTTTATAGGCCTCAATAGGCCAAGAGAGCCTTGCCGAGTCTTCACGTGTCCACTGCGCCGGTTGATTGCCCAAGATTCGGGGGTAGGTAAAATATTCCACTTGATTTGAATTAGATCCCTAAAGATAGGTAATTGCCGTGAATGGTTGGTGACAAAAAGCTATTCCCTGCTTCCACTGCGTCCACTTCATACCTTTATCCCATACCGTCATAGGATTGGTGACTAATAAATCATTTCCTGTAATTTGAACTTGTTTTGCTAATCATCCAGGTCAAAGGGGTCGATCGACACAATAGGTTACTTCTTTAAAAAATCCCGATCATATTCCTTCTTCTTGGCACTCTTTAGATTAGGGTATACTTCAGAGGGCGTGCTTTACTTCATAGTCTTGCTGAAGGAAGAGGTCCCAGAGATGTGTATAATGGTGGGTGTGCGTATGCAAAAATGTGTGTGTGGATGTATATGCGTATGTGGAAGAGTGTGTGTTGCATGTGTGTGTGCGAGTGAGAATGTGTGATAGTAAGTGTGTGAGTGTGTGTATTGGTGTGTATATGTGAGTGAGAATATGTAGGTGAGTGTGTATGTATGATTGTGTGTATGTGTGCGTGCATGTGGGTGTGTGTGTATGTATGGATGTGTATGTGTGTGGGTGCGTGCGGGAATGTATGTGTGTGGGCATATATGTATGGGCATGTGTGTGTGAGGGCGTGTGTGAATGTAGAAGTGTGTATGTGTGTTTGTGTGTGTATGTGCATGGGTGTGGGAGTGTATGTGTGCATGTGTGTAATTGTGTGTGTATGCATGGGTGATTATGCATGTGAATGTGTGCGTGAATGTATGTGTGTGTGAGTGTGTAATTGTGTGTGTATGCACGTGTGTGTGAGGGGGCGGAGGGCGGGTGTGTGAGGGGCGGGGGGCAGAGGGCGGAGGGGGTAGCTAAGGGGGGGGGCTATGGTGGAGGGTGAGGGGTGAGGGGGGTGCGGGCAGCGGAGGGCGGAGGGCGGGTGTGTGAGGGGGGTGCGGGCAGCGGAGGGCGGAGGGGGTGAGGGGGGTGCGGGCAGCGGAGGGCGGAGGGGGTGACTAAGGGGGGGGGCTATGGTGGAGGGGTGCGGGGTGAGGGGGGGTGCGGGCAGCGGAGGGCGGAGGGCGGGTGTGTGAGGGGGGTGCGGGCAGCGGAGGGCGGAGGGCGGGTGTGTGAGGGGGGTGCGGGCAGCGGAGGGCGGAGGGGGTGAGGGGGGGGCGGGCAGCGGAGCGCGGAGGGGGTGAGGGGGGTGCGGGCAGCGGAGGGCGGAGGGGGTAGCTAAGGGGGGGGGTGGCTAGTCGGGTGTAGGCGGGGGGAGTAGGTGTGGATGGCGGAGGGGAACTGGGCGGGTGAGGAGGCGGGAGGAGAGGGCTTGCGGGGGGGGGGGGGACTAGGCGGGTGGCGGGGAGGTCTGCGGGCTGCGGGCTGCGGGGGCTGCTGCGGGCTGCGGCTGCGGGGGAGGGGGAGAGAGAGAGAGAGAGAGAGAGAGAGAGAGAGAGAGAGAGAGAGAGAGAGAGAGAGAGAGAGAGAGAGAGAGAGAGAGAGAGAGAGAGAGAGAGAGAGAGAGAGAGAGAGAGAGAGAGAGAGAGAGAGAGAGAGAGAGAGAGAGAGAGAGAGAGAGAGAGAGAGAGAGAGAGAGAGAGAGAGAGAGAGAGAGAGAGAGAGAGAGAGAGAGAGAGAGAGAGAGAGAGAGAGAGAGAGAGAGAGAGAGAGAGAGAGAGAAAGAGAGAAGGGGGGTCACATGCGGAGAGAGAGAGAAAGAAAAAGGGAGAAAGGGAGAGAGAGCGGAGTGAGGAGGGGTGCGGAGGGCGGAGTGAGGAGGGGTGTGGAGTGCGGAGTGAGGAGGGGTGCGGAGATAGAGAGTGAAGAGAGAGAGAGAGAGAGAGAGAGAGAGAGAGAGAGAGAGAGAGAGAGAGAGAAAAAGGGAGAAAGGGAGAGAGAGCGGAGTGAGGAGGGGTGCGGAGGGCGGAGTGAGGAGGGGTGTGGAGTGCGGAGTGAGGAGGGGTGCGGAGATAGAGAGTGAAGAGAGAGAGAGAGAGAGAGAGAGAGAGAGAGAGAGAGAGAGAGAGAGAGGGTGGAGGGCATAGGTTGAGGGGTGCGGAGGGCATAGGTTGAGGGGTGCGGAGGGCGGAGTGAGGAGGGGTGCGGAGTGCGGAATGAGGAGGGCGGAGGGCGGAGAGAGATGTGAGAGGAGAGAGAGAGAAAGGGAAAAGGGACCACTTCCACCGATTGAATCATCCCGAACATATTTCCTGACCAACCTTCATGGGTCTTCCAAGAGGACAACACCACTTGCGATTCCTACGTCCATAGCAGGAAGGTAGCCATCTTTGACATTTGGTACAGTCACCCAATATCCATCAGGGATAACATCCTTGATGATACCTTGTATAGTCCGGGAGTCACCTTTCTTACGACATTTTGCAGGATCCAAATCCACTCGACGTGCCTCTTCCTCCATCTCTGCTTGCCTCTTGGCCTATGAAATTGGTTCGCTTCTAATTTCTCGGATTCGCATACGAGAACTAGATGCAGAAGCCCATATCCTGGAATGCAAAAAGCTCCTTTCAGCGAAAAGGTGAGTGGATATCCTTGTGAGCGACTAGTAATCCCTCGTGTGAATATCCTGGTGGATCGAACTACAGCAGTAGCGATGGACCTCGTTATTCCGAAACCATAAACTGAACACACTGTCGGTAGCAAAGCTCAAACAAATCCGAGAGAGAGAAAGAGAGGGATCTACAGTGAGTATCAACAATAGATTTTCTATCAACCTCCTCACTCAAGAGTGATCCACATATGTCATCATACATGAGTTTACCACCAAGTGTACTAGTGCTAATAGTTGAGCAAAATGTATCCCATGATGATGTCAAAGTGCATAACAACAATACTGCTTTCATTTCCTTATCCATATCCATTTTCTGAGCTTGTAACTAGAACAATATCGCATCAAAATCATTTAGATGAGCAGCAACACTATCTCTGTCCTTCGTGCAAAGCTCATATAATTTTCTCATCAGATACAGTTTATTTGATGCTGTCTCTTTTTCATATGTATTTCATAACTTCTTCCAAAGCTCCTGTGCACTTTCAAAGTCTAATACTGTAAAGTAAACATTATTAGCAAGATGCAAGCGAATCCTAGACCTCCCCATTTCATCGAACTCGTCCCAATCATCTTCATCCATGTTAGCAGGTTTCTTTGAAATCCTATTTATTGGCTTCCATTGCCTCCTTTGAATAAGCACATCTTTAATCTGATTCTTCCTTAGAGCAAAGTTTGCACCATCAAATTTCGGATCTCAAAATGGTCTTTGTCCTACAAGTTATAGCTCCTCGTGTGAACATTGGCACTAGACATTGATCCACTAGATGTGCCTCAGACCTCTGATTCCATGATGGTAAAGAAGTGAATAGAATGATAATGGAGCTAGAAGAGTCCAAACACCAATGAATAAGTGTATCAATGGAGTAAATCGACTACTCTATAGTTGACAAAACCAAAAATCTAGAAAGATTTTGCCAGAGTATCCTCTGTAAAATGAGCATATGACCAGTGTCAAAATATCATAAAATTGCGAGTACTGACATGTTTACCTATGTAGTGAATCACTAACTCCACTGCATATAATCAGTTATCCAATAAAAGCCAACTAGGTTTTATCGAGCACCTATGAACAACTATCATACACATCCTATGGTGAGGCTGGGTAAGTCTTGCACTTCCATCACTGAAGAGATCCCAACATCACGGTGTCTCCCAACGAAGAAAACCTCACCATGACCCTATTTATCAAACGTGAAAGCCTTTATGCAAAAACCGTAACCACTATATCAATGACCACATGGCCATGCATAAGAGGTATCCACATAAGCATACATGGTGTGTATGTGATCAATATATGGAATAAAATGACACTAAAAGGTTGAGTGCATAGCCCAAAGTCTAGCCAACAACACTTGAAAAAACTAGCGTACATGCGGGCGGAGCCGGAGTGCTCGCTATGCTTGCAGAAAAGGAACAAAGCTTTTGAGTCAAACGACTCTAATATCAATGAAGTGATTGGATGGCGATGGACCAATCTTGAGAGCTCCATGAAGATATCTTCGGAGTAGAAAACCAAGACCCTAGGGCCACACATGGTACTCCACATAGAGGCTGCAGAATACACAGAAAACAACAGTACATAGGGAGCACGAAGAGAAACTTCTTAGGTCTTACAAATGCAGTCAAAGTTACAGTATGTGGCTGACTAGGCAACTATGTGTTTTATTAACGAACATATACAAAGAAGTGTCTCGTGGACAAAGAAGTCCATTAAACTCATTGGATCCTCTTTGTCCTTTTAATAGGTTTGCTACATGCCACAAATTTGCTTGTAGTTAATCCCTTTTCATGTTGCCTAACATCCCCATGATGTGCAAGACATTGATAGGTCTACGCTTCTAGCATCCTTGAATTATCGCTTTTGAGAACATCATGGATTCTTCTGTTTCTTCTTTGTCGGTGGGATTAAAAACTTCTTTCTATCCTTTGGAGGGGTGAAGTGTTCCTAGGAGAAGGCACTTTTGTGTATCATCGTTCATGTATAGTTTTTTGGACCCAAGGGAGCATAAGGAGATTTCATGTTAAGAGTCACAAGTTGTTGTAGACACGCGTTGATGTAGTAACCACAACCAAGGAAATTGTAATGTTGACCAAGAACCCTATGTTGTTTTGGGAGTCATCCATACCAACATTGATGGATGACGATCTAAACACAAATCTCTAGGACTCCCTAAGCTATCAAGGATTGGAAAAAGAGTTCCATATATTCTATACAACATTTAATCCAAAAGTATCGTTTGAAGAAATAATGATGAATTAGAGTGCTATGATTGGCAACCTCTATAAAGAATATTAAACAAAAGTGCATAAAGATGGAGATCTTGATTACAAGAAACCAATGTTTTACCTCTGATGAATCACAAGAGGTGCAACTAAGCAAAGTCTAATGTACCATATATACAACATATATTCATGAGTGCTTTAAGACCGTCTCCAAGCTTCACAACAAAAGACAATTAAATCCAATAGGTTTTGGCCCCTTTATGAAATGTGATTTATATTTCATTGAGAACAAAGATGAGGAGGAAAAAACCCTCAAGTATTAGCACTCTTTTAAAAAGATGGATTTATATGCAATAGAAGGCAAGGAACTATCATGTCGACCAATGGATTCACTAGGGATGATTTTTGAGGTTGGAGAGGCATTGAGTGTGGAAATGAAAGAGGAAGAACTTGTCACGAAATGGATCTTTCAAGAGTTCAACATCTGTATGTGCCATATTAATGAAGATGATAAAATGGTTTTAGTTAATAATATAGTATGGATGCTTCCAACATTAAAAATCAAGGGAATAGATTGTGATCATGAAGGATACTTGGAAGCTTTTTAATATTAAAGATGATCAGGCCCTTTCCATTATTTCTCATGGCTATATGTGAGAAAAGAATCTCCACATGGTGGGGGAGCAATCTGGTATCAGGCTTGAGGACTCCCAATTCTTCCTCAAAACAGGAATTTCAATGTATGTAGAAGTGAATGAAGTTAGAATCCAAGCCTCTATGTACGCAACTCCTTCTCTCAGTAAACCAGAGTCATCAAATTTATAGGTTTGCTAAAGTGAGGTGCTACAAGAATATGAGTCCAAACATCAAGTAAGTTTACCAAGTAAAGTTATATATGTACACACAAACGCTATCTTAAATGTGAACATATTGTGCATCTTTTAGTTCCTTGTTGTTGTACATAGAAGATGGTAACTTCTTCATAAAACATAGAGGGACATGGAGCACAGCCATGGTAAACTCTTTGATTCTCAAATTACCTTAAATGTTTAGAATAATCAAACATATCTATCTTACAATTTAGATATTGCCATATGATAAATATAGCAATCAACTTTCTTCAAATAGTTTTTAATCATTCCAAAAAAGAATTCAATACCAACACAAACAAATAAGGTGGTTTTCTATTACTACCAAGGAAGGTAGATCATCGATTTCAATTATGTGAATCATGTATCGAGTATTCTCTCTTGCAATATAGAAGACTCCATCAAGGATATCAAGAAAGTGTTGAATATTTGGGTGACCATGTAGCTTGAAGGAGCTTGAAAATGGTGCACTTCCTCAAGGGTAAATTTTCTCATCGAAGAAAGTTGAATGGAGGGGAAAAAACGGATAGTCTTTTCTTATGAAAACGAGTTAAGAGTGTGTTTTCGAGTACATTTATGTGGAGATGTGAATGGGAGACTCGTTTCTCTATTAAAATATTGCTTCTATTTGTGCATCATGGTGGCCCAAAAAATAATATAATACCCATAGTTCAATAAGAAAAACGTTTCTGCAAGATTGAATAAATAATAAAATAATGCTTATTAGAAAAAACCAAGTTCCTCAAACACATGAACGAATATGATAATATTTCCTCTTGGAATTATAGTATGCAAAAGTCTCCGAAAAAAATAAAAAATGCACGTCTTAATGTTGCAATCTAACAAAAATGGCTCATAGAAATTTCTCAAATGATAATTTTCACAACTTTGGCACTTGAAAAAGCGATTTTTGCCATAGTTTTATATCACTTAATGATGTTCAATCTCATTTCTTGAGGCACCAAAGTTTTGAGTTGGTAATTTAGGGTTATTCTTTAATATTAACTTGGGACACAAGGATAAAGCTTTAATGTTCATTCGATACTCTATTTGGGATCCACCATATTCTTTGACTTTGGGTCTTTTGGTTCCATGCATTAGAAGGATCAATGATCTCACTTTTCTAAACGAATCAAAATTATGCTTATATCATCATTAGATATGGTTGCTATTTGCATCACCCTATCATGTGCATGTGCCACTGATTCTTTATTTTTGTTCCTTCTATGATTATTCTCCATCCACAATTTCTATTTTCCTTCCCTTAGGTTGTGCTATTTAGCTTCTTTATTTCACACCTTCAATATTTTACTTTTCTGCTTCTACACTAAGCTATCTTAGAACCATGTTGGTTGTTCACCTATTTATTATTTCTGCATTTCTAAGAAACATGTTCTATTGCCACAAATTTCTTGAAGTTGAACCTATCGATTAGACCAATGTCCCATTCACATCTCCACATAAATGTACTCGAAAACACACTCTTAACTTGTTTTCATAAGAAAAGACTATCCGTTTTTTCCCCTCCCTTCAATTTTCTTCCATGAGAAAATTTACCCTTGAGGAAGTGTACCATTTTCAAGCTCCTTCAAGCTACATGGTCACTCAAATATTCAACACTTTCTTGATATCCTTGATGGATTCTTCTATATTGCAAGAGAGAATACTGGATACATGATTCACATAAATGAAATGGATGATCTACCTTCCTTGGTAGTAATAGAAAACCACCTTATTTGTTTGTGTTGGGATTGAATTTTTTCTTAGAATGATTAAATACTATTTGAAGAAAGTTAGTTGCTATATTTATCATATGGCTATATCTAAAGTGTAAGATCGATATGTTTGATGATTCTAAACATTTAAGGTAATTTGAGAATCAAATAGTTTACCATGTTTGTGCTCCATGTACATCTATGTCTTATGAAGAAGTTACCATCTTCTATGTACAACAACAAGGAACTAAAAGATGCACAATATGTTCACATTTAAGATAGCGTTTGTGTGTACATATCTAACTTTACTTGGTAAACTTACTTGATGTTTGACCTCATCTTCTTGTAGCACCTAGCTTTAGCAAACCTATATATTTGATCACTTTGGATTATTGAGAGCAAGAGTGGCGTAGATGAAGGCTTGAACTCTAACTTCATTCACTTCTACATACATTGCAATTCTTGTTTTGAGGAAGAATTGGGAGTCCTCATGCTTGATACTGGATTGCTCCTCCACCATGTGGAGATTCGTTTCTCACATATAGTTATGAGAAATAATGGAAAGGGCCTGATCTTCTCTAATATTAAAAAGCTTCCAAGTATCATTCATGATCACAATCTGTTCCCTTGATTTTTAATGTTGGAAGGATCCATACTATATTATTAACTAAAACCATTTTATCATCTTCATTAATATGGCACGTACAGATGTTGAACTCTAGAAAGATGCATTTTGTGACAAGTTCCTCCTCTTTAATTTCCACATTCAAGGCCTCTCCAACCTCAAAGATCATCCCTAGTGAATCCATTGTTCGACATGATAGTTCCTTGCCTTCTATTGGATATAAATCCATCTTTTTAAAAGAGTGCTAATCCTTGAGGGTTTTTTTCCTCTTCATCTTTGTGCTCAATGAAATATGATTCACATTTCATAAAGGGGCCAAAACCTATTGGTTTTACTTGTCATTTGTTGTGAAGCTTGGAGACGGTCTTAAAGCACTCATCAAATATGTTGTATATATGGTACATTAGACTTTGCTTAGTTGCACCTCTTGTGATTCATCAGCGGAAAAACATTGGTTTCTTGTAATCAAGATCTCAATCTTTATGCACTTTTAATTAATATTCTTTATAGAGGTTGCCAATCATAGCGCTCTAATTCATCATTATGTCTTCAAACGATAGTTTTGGATTAGATGTTGTGTAGCAGATGTGGAACTCTTTTTGTACTACATAGACATCTTTATTTCTCAAAGAAATAAAAGACATTGAAAATACGAAGGCTTCCTTTGGAATGTAATCTTTTTCATTCTGTGATATTGATCCATGATGTTTTTGTCTGGTGATAGTCCTATTCTTTTGATGACAATATATGGCATGAGCTCCTTTGTAATTGTGTTCTAAAGAACCAATCAAAAAGCTCTTTGAAGGCATTACTTTTTGTTACTCCTCCTCCTTTCCATGTGCACCTAAAGAGCTTGTCCTTGCTTGATAATGAGATTTTTCCATGCCTTGGGTGTTCCATTTGGAAAGTGTTTCCTTTTCTGCAAAGAATGCACCATGCACAAGAAGAATATGGTGGAAGAACAGAATAGTTTCATCATTTGTTTATTTCAATTAAAGAAAAATACATTGAATAAAATATCTTTGAAAGTCACCAAGGAGTTTGTTATGTCTTTGGCACTCCATGCCTCTACGATGGTTTCTATAAGCTCTGTGCTCGCCTTTCTGAAAACTGTCACATAGTTATTTGATGTTACCTGCTGCCTCTTGATCTTTTAAAAATTATCTACTTTTACCCACACCTCCATTCTCTTTTCTGCTATTTCTAATTTTCTTTTTACATTAGTCATGAACTCACAAAAAGTTTTATGGAAATTCCACATGGCATTTAGTTGTCTGTCATCATGGTTGCTGAAGAATCTCCTTGCTTTTGCACCTCCCATCGAGACATCCTATAGTACCTTACCTGTCTTTTGTGAGAGCTTTGGATCTTTTCTTAGATGAACATCATCACCATGAAATCCCATTTTTGATAGTAGAGATTCAGATTTTTTTATGCAAATCCCTTTGATGTAGTGTGTTTTGTAAATAGTTTATGTATTGTACATAATTCCTTGAAATATCCGAGAGCCTTGAACAATAACCTCATAAACCATCCTCACCATCTCCTACAAATCTAATTAGATCATGAAGATTATGAAAAGGGGGATACCTTCCAGTTTGTGGATCAATTGGATAAAGAGATCCATCTTCCCATATGTCGATATGTTTTTTGCCTTCTTTTCGCAATCCATCCACTTTAGAAGGTTGAAAAGCCCTTTGGAATACCTTTATTGTTGTTCCATACTCATGACTAACTGCAATGTTGATGTGGAACTTATCACAATGATTTCGGCTTGTTCAAAGCTCAGTGAGAGTGTTTGGGTTGAGGTTCTCCATGGTATCCTATGAAAAGTGACGTGAAAGTGTCTCAAATGACATGAAAGAGAGAAACAAGCGTGCTATGGAAAGTAGAGTGAAAAAGTGCAAAACGTCATAAGCACACATTATATAGGTCTTTGAACAAGAGGAAAATCTGAATTTTCATGAATGCTAGATGAGTACAAACTTCGAGGCGTAAGATATCATACAAACTTTTCATGATTATCACAGGAGTTTCTCTCTCTTCAAAATTTGCATAATTTGCATAAGATACGTTTTAAATGCACTTAAATGAAAATTTTTAAAATGATTTGAATACTTTAATCCAGATTAAGCACAACTAATTGAAATCCTTACATGACCCCTTTTTAGCCGTTTTCACCTTAATGTTGAATTACTTTAGTAACATTTATATGTTTGATATCCAACAATAAAATACTGAGAAAAATAGTTTCTTTCCTTTGAGCTGCTCTATTTTCTTGCAACTTTGGGTTCCTCTATTTTCTGCCCCCATTTATTAGATCTCAAGAAAACGTTTCAGATGTCACTCTGCCTCAGCTATAACGTCTAACTCCTTAATTTATATAAGAAACCGTTGTCCGTAATTCACTCTCGTTCACAAGGCCGCAATGCATGTTGAAGGAAAAAGAGAAGTCATGGGCAGACAACATTGACGGAAGGTCCACGTAGGCGCCACTTAGGTAAAGTTAATTGTCCATCTTCGTCAATACGTAATTGTCTATTCATCGACAGTTACGCAAACATATGACCTGAACTAGACGATACGTACATGCATAACTAACTGTTCATGAACCAAAGATGTTGATGTTGTTTTCATATGAAGCAGACGTTATCGTCTTATCGTCTTATGTGCTGCATTGTGTCCATACGAAGCAGACATTATTGTCTTATAATCCAACCGCGGTCGCAAATGGGCAAATGGTCGAATTCTTATTCAAAAATTACTTGCTCTCATTAAAAGAGTTGTCTTCATTCCACTATCCATAGTAACATACGCTCTGTTCATGACGTGTGTGAAGTCATAGAGCACGCGCTACAGCCATGCAAAACGATTTGTGTGGACTTTATCGTACAACCCAAAGGTTATGATGTGTGGATGGAGAAGAAAAGGGCTACTATGCTTTGGAGGGTCGCACAGTATTTATGAGAATCTGGAGGTCATGTGTCAGTGTTGTGTATATGGAGACAATACATATGCATTGCATGGAGAGGAGGGAGGTACATGTTGTCTCTTTCTTGGATCGTTTGACTGTTGGAAACGATTTGGATTGAGACTCAGAGAGAGTAGTCTCTTGGGTCTACGATGCAGTGTGCGTATAGTCTCTGTCTGAGTGCTGATAATGTCGTTTCACTGTACTCAACCAACTCTGTCGTCGATCGAGTCGGAACATGGAGGCCCCTCTTGACTGCCATGACGATGTTCTATGTCGTCTGTATTAACGATTTGAAGTAAAACAACCTTTGGCTGCACCGGTTTTATATAAACAGATTCCAATACATACATGCATCTGCACAACGCGCATTGATTTATCATCTTCCTTTCCTTGTTAAGCCCATACGCAAGTCTGTGAATATGGCTATAGTGACTCGGAGTTTAGCTAAACCTCCGCATGTGCTCACACTGATCATGGCAACTAAGATACCCAAGCTACTCCAGTTAGAAGTGCCTGAAGGATCTGCAGGAATGAAGGTTGCTGAGATTCTGCTGGAGTGCTCTGTAGGTCATTTTCTTTCATCCTTTCCTTTAGAGAACATCTTCGAGTCACAGAGAGGATCAGAGAGCAAGGCTCGTGCAACGCCCTTGTCTGCGGATGCCGAAGTCACGATGCATCAACGGAGCTCCGTCTATGTGATACTTCCAATCTCCCGCGTACACACCCGCCTCTCTAAGGAAGAGAAAGCATCTTTCTGCGAGCTCCTGAACAATGATAGGAGACATAAGCTGTTCTTCCGTGGAAGGGGTCGCCTGATTAAGTTCTTATCAAAGAAGATCGCGAGACCATTTCAACCGTCAGGGATCTCGAAGGTGACACCATTCACGGAGGCGATACACTGTTCTGACAAAGATCACAAGGATTCATGTAGCGATGGTGAAGAAAAAACTGGGCTCGATAACCATACAACAGAACCGCATTCGTTGGTCACTGATGTGGAGAATTGCTCTCCTCAACCGTTCTTCAGGCAGAGACCATGGATTCCCCGTCTGATTACAATCGAGGAAACTGCGGAAGTATAGTAATGTGAGTTTCGGACCTAACATGTTTGAAGCATACCAATATACTTCTTGTACAACAACGGAAAGGCAGGGTCCAAGTTCAGATGTCAGGAAATCAGCGGCTTAAAGCTTTCAGAGGCTGAAACGACAGGTCCTCCAAAAACCGAGGTTCTCGATTAAAGGCATGAGTGAGGGTGTCTTCTCTGTGTCCTACAACATCTGTATCCAACAAGATTGCGGATCGTCTACATTTATTTCTTTTATTTGGAGCCCAACACATATGCAGTCGTCAATCAAAGAGAATGATGCCGGCAGAGCTAACGGGTTCTACAAGTATTCAAAACCAGCATATATAAAACTTCACTGATGAATGAATCCGTGAACGTTAAGGGCATGCAGGAAACCGAAAGAGACCATGAGAGGAAGGACCTGAATGCTGAGGCATAAGAACCTGTCAGGAATTCAATGCGAAAAGCTCTAGAGATCTCCAAAAGCTTCATTCTACCTTGAGGATAGCCTGAGCAATGGAGAAATCAGCCGCCCAACACATATGCATTCGTCAACACATATGCAGAGAATGTATAGAATTTCTAAAGCCCGAGACTGTCAATCACTGATGAATGAATCCATGAACGTGAAGGGCATGCACGAAACCGAACGAGAGCATAGAAACACAAACGTCACAATTAAGTGATGTTGAGAAAGAAAAGGCTTCCAAGTCACTGAATTTCCCGCGAGGAAGGACCTGAAGGCTGACACACAAGAAAAGCTCTAGAGTTCTCACGAAGCGTCATTCTACCTTGAGGTTAGCCTAAGCACTGGAGAAATCGGGCGCTCAAATACTTCTGCTGCCCTGCTGATTAAATATATTCTGTATATTTTACTGAAAGCTTCATTATTGACCTCTCCAAGTCTCTTGGAGATATTACTACTGCGCATTTACGACTTGACTTCTAATCTTTGAACTATTCCGAATTAGTAGACTCATCGGAAAATTGATTCTTGAATGTGAATTGAATTATGTAGAATTCACTCCGTTCACAACATCATCGATAGTTGCACCAACATTGGAATTGTTACTCCCCTTTGAAGTTCGCAATTGATTAGATATGTCAAACATTTACTTCATTTAAAACGTTCGCCCATGCAAAATTCTCAACCATTCGTTAAATATCCTTGTAATCTATCGTAAAGGTTTTTATTTAAAAAATCCATTGGCACTAACAGACGATTCCCATAGAAGGACACAAAATTACATTTTTTCCCTCCAAAACCTTTCATGTTAACAGCATAGGGTTGCCCACCGCAATAGCCTCTCCATCCCGGAGAGGACTACAAATAATCGTACTTGGAAAGAGGGCAACAAAGATGGGAACTCACCGTTGAAATTCATGATTAGATGGGGACTCACCGTTGAAATTCATGATTAGATGGGGAGTGTAGAGGAGATCAAGTAAAGGTAAGGAGGGGAAGGAGTGGAAGATGAAAGGAGGAGAAATACACTCAAGAAAAATATTTTTGCATCTAAGAGGGAGGAGAAATATTTTGAGAAGAGGAATACACTCATCTTCAAGAGGAGGAGGAAACCAATGGCAAGAAGTGTTCCGCATCTTTGAGAAGAGGGGCATTTCACTTTGACATGGGGAAGATTCTACTGGAAGTAGAGTCACACATGAAGGAGAAGAAGAGGAATCCACTTGGAGAAGAGAAGAAGTCCATTGAAAAGAAGATTTTCCGTTATTCCAAACAAAAGAGATAATGAAGTTGGATATAAAAATTATAGAGTGTACGTGTCCTAAAGATGTCTACCAGGATCATGGTATATGAGATGAGCATGCTATCTATTATGATTCAGAATGCCTTTATTCTACGAATTTCTTAGAGGGCTTAATCATTGAGGTGTTTGAAGTAATTCGATGGCGATGCACCACAGTGTGCTCTCCTTCTTGAGACCTCCACAACGATATCCTCGGAGTAGAAAACCAAGCCCCTAGGGCCACACATGGTACTTTGCATAGAGGTTGCAGAATATCCACAGAAACATAGTACACAAAGAGCACGAAGAGACACTTCTTAGGTCTTACAAATGCGATCAAACTTACAGTCTCTGGCTGACCAAGCCACTATATGTTTTATTAAAGAACATATACAAAGAAGTCTCCGATGGCCATTTGGCCTTTCACATGGACACTAATGGTAACAATTTCCCACGAACGGCCAATATCGCCAAAGTAACTATGAGAGAAAAATAAAGAATGATAAAGAATACATGAGTATAAGTATACAAACTATACGTCCCACCACATGGGCATGTTACACACTATGGAAGTGACAATGTAAGATCATGAATCAAGTAATCCCCATCAAGTGACAGCAGCGTCGAAAGCTATTCTCTGGTTGAGCTTTACTCAAAGCATCTACAGCACTATTTGGAATGTGAACCCTCTCAAGACTAATGCGCTCAGTGGCTAAGCAATCTCTAATGAAGTGATACCTCACCTCAATGTGCTTGGTTTTGCATGATAGACCTTATTCTTAGCCAAACAAATGGCACTCTAACTGTCACTAAGCAAACGAGGTACATGTTAAGGTAAACCCATATGACAAGAAAGACGAGAAAGCCACAATGCTTCCTTACATGCCTCACTTGCTGCAACATACTCTGCTTCTATGGTGGAAACAGCTGCTCTACATTCTTGAAGATGAGAACTCCAAGAGATAACACCTCCAACAAAATGAAAAATGTACCCTGATGTAGACTTATGATTGTCTACAAAACTATCATAGTGAGAATCTTTGTAACCAATAATGGATGTGTTCCCTCTACCTAAGCATAGACACTTGTCCTTTAGGCCACTCAGATAGCTCAAATTCATCTAGACCACTTCCCAATGTTTCTTTCTAGGATTAGACATATATCTGCTCACAACTCCCACTGCAAATGCAATGTTTGGTCCCGTAGCTACCATAGCATACATGATACTACCAATAGCATACTGATAGGGAATTTTGGTTATGAAAATTTTTTCCTCATCTGATTTGGGGCAATCATCCTTGCTCAATTTCATATATGTGGGTAAAGTTGTACTCAATGCCTTTCCACCTTGCATATTGAACCTATGAAAAGCTTTAGATATGTACTCACTTTGAGACAAGTATATGCATCTTTTACTCCTATCACGAGTAATGTGCATGCCAAGAATATGTTTGGCATCCCCCAAATCCTTCACATCAAATGTCTGAATCAACTTCTTTTTGAAAATTGAAAAGTCATAAGAGGACATCCGAGAAATCAACATATCATCGACATAACGTATCAAGCATATCAAGTTTCCATCTGACCATCTCTTTGTGTAGAGACAATGATCCCCATTACCTCAAGAATAGCCTGGAGTCTTCATAAACGCATCAAACTTTTGGTACCACTGTCTAGGGGATTGTTTAAGTCCATACAAGCTCTTCTTGAGCTTCCAAAGTATACTTTCCTTGCCAGGAACTACATAACCCTTTGGTTGTTCTATATAGATCTCATCCGTAAGATCTCCATGCAAGAAAGCAATTTTCACATCCATTTGGACTAGCTCTAAGTCCTCCATTGCAATGAATCCAAGCAACATGCGGAGAGTATTCATCTTGACCATGGGAGAGAAGGTTTTCTCAAAGTTCACACCATGCTCTTGCTTGAAACCCTTTGCAACAAGTCATGCTTTATACTTTGGAGAAGCACTATCTGATATGAATTTCAGCTTATATACCCATTTACATGGTAAAGCTTTCCTACCCTTTGGCAAGGGTACTAAATCCCAAGTACCATTCCTGTAAATAGAATCCAGCACATTCTTCATGGCACACTCCCAATTGACATTATCCTTTGTCTGTGTAGCCTCTTTGTATCAAGAAGGCTCATAGGCATCTATACGCATAAAAAAATCTAAACCTAGAACATATGTATGAGGTGGATGTGAGACACGTGTAAAGCGTCTCAGTGGTTGCTAAACAAGAACACATGTAGACTAATCTGATCGGACATTCTCTTGAATGTCCCTATGTGTAGCATTTTTATGCATGCTAAGTAGAGAACTAGTTTCCTCAAACACCACTCTTCTCACTTCAACATCCTTAATGGGCTGATTATGCATCTTCGAATCATTGAAAATGACATCACTACTTCCCATTACTCACCGTGTTTCACGATCTCATAAGTGATATCCAAATTATCATTCTCGACCATATCCAAGAAAAATGCATTTCTTTGACTTATGGTCCAACTTCATTCTAAGATTCTTGCATATGAACATATGCTTCACACCCAAAAACTGGAAGATGATCATTATATGGTGGTCTCCCTATCCATAACTCTTGTGCCACTTTCAGACCTTTGGCAGTACTAGGTGAAAGATTAATCACATAGAAACTACTCTATCTTGAAGAGTTCTATAGGATATACCCAAACTTTTTTAGTAGCACCATTTATGAAAGTGATAAAGTAAAGAGAACCACCTAAGGACGTAGTGCGCATAGGACCACACACATCTGTATGAACGAGATCTAAAGGTTGATTTGAAGAGTCAATGTGCATTCTATGCACATTCTTGGTTTGCTTTCCTTTTTGACAATGCTCAGAAAATGAAAAATCAGAGAAAGATAACATAGGCAAGTAGCTCAAACAAGAAAGATTTTCCATTCCACTATGAGATACATGGCCCAAACAACCATGCCAAATACAACCCATAGCTTGTTCAGTAACAGCTAACAAGTGTTTTTTCTATGATACAAATAAAGAATAAAGTGAGCCAACTTTGGTACATTTTGCAACAACCATTTTGCCCTTTGATATGCAAAAGGATTGAGCATAGAAGAGCAACTTGTAACCAGGGTCATCAAGTTGACCAATTGACATCAAACTACGTGATAACTGAGGTACATGGCGTACATTATGCATAGTAAATATTGAACCATCAATGAACTGCACAACCACATCTTCAATCCCCACACCGTCACACTGGTAAGAGTCACCAAGTCTCACGGTACCAAGACACTTTGTTGCATAATTAAAGAAAAATTCTCTATGTGGTGTCACATGGAAAGAAGCACCAAAATCTAGCAGCCACATGTGGGAAAGAGAATCAGCCATAAGAGCCTGAGTTAGCACAGTATTATCAAGTTTCAACACATCAACATAATCAAAAATAGCATTAATATCTTCAATCTTCACAATCAAATAAGATGGTGTAGGTAACTGTTTAACATGCCCATCAACATTCTGTCCTTTACCTTTAGCATTCTTTAATGCATAAAAGTCTTTGTTCATATATCCTTTCTTATGACAATAATGGCATTCGATATCCCTCTTCCTTGATTTACTTCTACTCTTATTCCATTGGGCATTCTTTTCCTTGTTCTCGCTCCTGCCATGTTACTGATCCTTTCCTTGGTAAGAATCGCAAACATTATATGCATCTCCACTCTGAGTATCAACAATAGATTTTCTATTAAGCTCCTCACTCAAGAGTGCTCCACACATGTCATCATAAATGAGTTTACCACCAAGTGTACTAGTGCTAATAGTTGAGCAAAATGTATCCCATGATGATGTCAAGGTGCATAACAACAATACTGCTTTCATTTCATTATCCATATCCATTTTTTGAGATTGTAACTAGAAGAATATAGCATCAAAATCATTTAGATGAGCAGCAACACTATCTCTGTCCTTCGTGCAAAGCTCATATAATTTTTTCATCAGATACAGTTTATTTGATGTTGTCTCTTTTTCATATGTATTTCATAACTTCTTCCAAAGCTCCTCTGCACTTTCAAAGTCTAATACTGTAAAGTAAACATTATTAGCAAGATGCAAGCGAATCCTAGAACTGGCCATTTCATTGAACTTGTCCCAATCATCTTCATCCATGTTAGCAGGTTTCTTTGAAATCCTATTTATTGGCTTCCATTGCCTCCTTTGAATCAGCACATCTTTAATCTGATTCTTCCTTAGAGCAAAGTTTGCGCCATCAAATTTCGGATCTCAAAATGGTCTTTGCTCTGCAAGTTATAGCTCCTCCTCTGAACATTGGCACTAGACATTGAGCAACTAGATGTGCCTGAGACCTCTGATTCCATGATGGTAAAGAAGTGAATAGAATAATAATGTAGCTAGAAGAGTCCAAATACCAATGAATAAGTGTATCAATGGAGTAAATCGACCACTCTATAGTTGAAAAAACCAAAAGTCTAGAAAGATCTTGCCAGAGTATCCTCTATAAAATGAGCATATGACCAATGTCAAAATATCATAAAATTGCGAGTACTGACATGTTTACCTATGTAGTGAATCACTAACTCCACTGCATATAATCAGTTATTCAATAAAAGCCAACCAAGCTTATCGAGCACCTATGAACAACTATCATACATCTCCTTTGGTGAGGCTGGGTAAGTCTTCCACTTGCATCACCAAAGAGACCCCGACATCTAGGTGTCTCCGAGCGAAGGAAACCTCACCACTACCATATTTATGAAACGTAAAAGGCTTTATGCAAAAAACATAACCACTATATCAATCACCACATGGACATGCAGAAGCGGTATCCACATAAGTGTACATGGTGTGTATGTGCTCAATATATGCACTAAAATGACATTAAAAGGCTGAGTGCATAGCCCAAAGACTAGCCAACAACTCTTGCAAAAACTAGCGTACATCCGGGCGGAGCCGGAGTGCTCACTATGCTTGCACAAAAGGAACAAAGATTTTGTGTCAAAATACTCTAATATCAATGAAGTAATTGGATGGCAATGGACCAAAGTGCACCCTCCTTCTCGAGAGCTCCATGAAGATATCTTCTAAGTAGAAAACCAAGCTCACGATACCAAGAGATTTTGTTGCATAATTAGAGAAAAATGCTTTGTGTGGTGTCACATGGAAAGAAGCACCAGAATCTAGCAGCCACGTGTGGGAAAGAGAATCAGTCATAAGAGCGTCAGTTGGCATAGTACTATCAGGTTTCAACACATCAACATCATCAAAATAGCATTAATTTCTTCAATCTTCACAATCGAAGAAGATGGTGCAGGTAACTGTTTAACATGCCCATGAACATTCTGTACTTTACCTTTAGCATTCTTTAATGCATAACAGTCTTTCTTCATATGTACTTTCTTATGACAATAATGGCATTCGATATCCCTCTTCCTTGATTTAGTTCTACTCTTATTCTGTTGGCCATTCTTTTCCTTGTTTTTGGTCCTGCCATGTTACTTATTCTTTCCGTGGTAAGAGTCACAAACATTATATGCATCTCCTTTCTCACTGTCAACCATAGATTCTCTATGAATCTCCTCACTCAAGATTGCTCGAGATATGTCATCATACAGGAGTTTACCACCAAGTGTACTAGTGCTAATAGTTGTGCAAAATGTATCCCATGATGATGTCAAGGTGCATAACAACAATACTCCTTTCATTTCATTATCCATATCCATTTTTTGAGCTTGTAACTAGAAGAATATAGCATCAAAATCATTTCGATGAGCAGCAACACTATCTCTGTCCTTCATGCAAAGGTCATATAATTTTCTCATCAGATACACTTTATTTGATGTTGTCTATTTTTCATATGTGTTTCATAACTTCTTCCAAAGCTCCTCTGCACTTTCAAGGTCTAATAGTGTAAAGTAAACATTATTAGCAAGATGCAAGCGAATCGTAGACCTGGCCATTTCATCGAACCCGTCCCAATCATCTTTATCCATGTTAGTAGGTTCCTTTGAAATTTTATTTATTGGCTTCCATTGCCTCCTTTGAATCAGCACATCTTTAATCTAATTATTCCTTAGAGCAAAGTTTGTGCCATCAAATTTTCAAATCTCAAAATGGTCTTTGCCCAGCAAGTTATAGCTCCTCCTCTGAACACTAGCACTAGACCTTGATCCACCAGATGTGCCTCTGACCTCTAATGCCATGATGGTAGAGAAATGAATAGAATTATAATGGACCTAGAAGAGTACAAACACTAATGAATAAGTGTATTAATGGACTAAATCAACCATTGTGTAGTTGACAAAACCAAAAATCTAGAAAGATTTTTCCAAAGTATCGTCTATAAATTGAGCATATGACTAGTGTCAAAATATCATAAAATTGCGAGTACTGCCATGTTTACCTATGTAGTGAATCACTAACTCCACTGCATATTATCAGTGATCCAATAAAACCCAACTAGGCTTATCGAGCACCTATGAACAACTATCATACATCTCCTATGGTGAGGCTGGGTAAGTCTTCCACTTGCATCACCGAAGAGACCTCGACATCAGGGTGCCTCCCAACGAAGAAAACCTCACCACGACCCTATTTTTCAACATAAAAGGCTTTATGCAAAAACCATAACCACTATATCAATGACCACATGGACATGCATTAGTGGTACCCACATAAGCGTACATGGTGTGTATGTGATCAATATATGCAATAAAATGACACTAAAAGGTTGAGTACATAGCCCAAAGACTAGCCAACAACACTTGCAAAAACTAGCGTACATGCGGGTGGAGCCAGAGTGCTCGCTGTGCTTGCACAAAAGGAACAAAGCTTTTGAGTCAAACTACTCTAATATCAATGAAGTGATTGGATGGCGATGAACCACAGTGCACACTCGTTCTCGAGAGCTCCATGAAGATATCTTGGGAGTAGAAAACCAAGCTCCTAGGGCCACACATGGTACTCCACATAGAGGCTATAGAATACACAGAAAAAAACACTACATAGGGAGCACGAAGAGAAATTTCTTAAGTCTTACAAATGCGGTCAAACTTACAGTATGTGGCTGACTAGGACACTATATGATTTATTAACGAACATATACAAAGAAGTGTCTCATGGACAAAGAAGTCCATTAAACTTATTGGATCCTCTTTCTCGTTTTAATAGGTTTGCTACATGCCACAAATTTGCTTGTAATTAATCCGTTTTCATGTTGCCTAACATCCCCATGATGTGCAAGACATTGATAGGTCTACGCTTCTAGCATCCTTGATTTATCGCTTCTGAGAAGATCATGGGATCATCTATTTCTTCTTTGTCGGTGGGATGAAAAACTTGTTTCTATGCTTTGAAGGGGTGAAGTGTTCCTAGGAGAAGGCACTTTTGTGTATCATCATTCATGTATAGTTTTTTTTCCCCAAGGGAGCATAAGGAGATTTCCTCTTAAGAGTCACAAGTTGTTGTAGACACGCATTGATGTAGTAACCACAACCAAGGAAATTGTAATGTTGACCAAGAACCCTATGTTGTTTTGGGAGTCATCCATACCAACATTGATGGATGATGATCTAAACACAAATCTTTAGGACTCCCTAAGCTATCAAAGATTGGAAAAAGAGTTCCACATTTTCCACACAACATTTAATCCAAAACTATCGTTTGAAGACATAATGATGAATTAGAGTGCTATGATTCGCAACCTCTATAAAGAATATTAAACAAAAGTGCATAAAGATGGAGATCTTGATTACAAGAAACCAATGTTTTACCTCTGATGAATCACAAGAGGTGCAACTAAGCAAAGTCTAATGTACCATATATACAACATATTTGATGAGTGCTTTAAGACCGTCTCCAAGCTTCACAACAAATGACAATTAAATCCAATAGGTTTTGGCCCCTTTATGAAATGTGATTTATATTTCATTGAGAACAAAGATGAAGAGGAAAAGACCCTCAAGGATTAGCACTCTTTTAAAAAGATGGATTTATATGCAATAGAAGGCAAGGAACTGTCATGTCGACCAATGGATTCACTAGGAATGATTTTTGAGGTTGGAGAGGCATTGAGTGTGGAAATGAAAGATGAAGAACTTGTCACGAAATGCATCTCTCTAGAGTTCAACATTTGTATGTGCCATATTAATGAAGATGATAAAATGGTTTTAGTTAATATTATAGTATGGATCCTTCCAACATTAAAAATCAAGGGAATAGATTGTGATCATGAAGGATACTTGGAAGCTTTTTAATATTAAAGATGATCAGGCCCTTGCCATTATTTCTCATAGCTATATGTGAGAAAAGAATCTCCACATGGTGGGGGAGCAATCCGGTATCAAGCTTGCGAACTCCCAATTCTTCCTCAAAACAGGAATTTCAATGTATGTAGAAGTGAATGAAGTTAGAATCCAAGCCTCTATGTACGCCACTCTTTCTCTCAATAAACCAGAGTCATCAAATTTATAGGTTTGCTAAAGTTAGGTGCTACAAGAAGATAAGTTCAAACATCAAGTAAGTTTACCAAGTAAAGTTAGATATGTACACACAAACGCTATCTTAAATGTGAACATATTGTGCATCTTTTAGTTCCTTGTTGTTGTACATAGAAGATGGTAACTTCTTCATAAATCATAGAGGTACATGGAGCACAGCCATGGTAAACTATTTGATTCTCAAATTACCTTAAATGTTTAGAATAATCAAACATATCTATCTTACACTTTAGATATTGCCATATGATAAATATAGCAATTAACTCTCTTCAAATAGTTTTTAATCATTCTAAAAAAGAATTCAATACCAACACAAACAAATAAGGTGGTTTTCTATTACTACCAAGGAAGGTAGATCATCGATTTCAATTATGTGAATCATGTATCGAGTATTCTCTCTTGCAATATAGAAGACTCCATCAAGGATATCAAGAAAGTGTTGAATATTTGGGTGACCATGTAGCTTGAAGGAGCTTGAAAATGGTGCACTTCCTCAAGGGTAAATTTTCTCATCGAAGAAAGTTGAATGGAGGGGAAAAAACGGATAGTCTTTTCTTATGAAAACGAGTTAAGAGTGTGTTTTCGAGTACATTTATGTGGAGATGTGAATGGGAGACTCGTTTCTCTATTAAAATATTGTTTCTATTTGTGCATCATGGTGGCCCAAAAAATAATATAATACCCATAGTTCAATAAGAAAAACGTTTCTGCAAGTTTGAATAAATAATAAAATAATGCTAATTAGAAAAAACCAAGTTCCTCAAACACATGAACGAATATGATAATATTTCCTCTTGGAATTATACTATGCAAAAGTCTCCCAGAAAAATAAAAAATGCACGTCTTAATGTTGCAATCTAACAAAAATGGCTCATAGAAATTTTGCCATAGTTTTAAATCACTTAATGATGTTCAATCTCATTTCTTGAGGCACCAAAGTTTTGAGTTGGTAATTTAAGGTTATTCTTTAATATTAACTTGGGACACAAGGATAAAGCTTTAATTTTCATTGGATACTCTATTTGGGATCCACCATATTCTTTGACATTGGGTCTTTTGGTTCCATGCATTAGAAGGATCAATGATCTCAATTTTCTAAAGGAATGAAAATTATGCTTATATCATCATTAGATATGGCTGCTATTTGCAACACCCTATCATGTGCATGTGCCACTGATTCTTTATTTTTGTTCCTTCTATGATTATTCTCCATCCACAAGCTTTATTTTCCTTCCCTTAGGTTGTGCTATTTAGCTTCTTTATTCCACACCTTCAATCTTTTACTTTTTTCCTTCTACACTAAGCTATCTTAGAACCATGTTGGTTGTTCACCTATTTATTATTTGTGCATCTCTAAGCAACATGTTCTATTGCCACAAATTTCTTGAAGTTGAACCTATCGATTAGACCAATGTCCCATTCACATCTCCACATAAATGTACTCGAAAACACACTCTTAACTCGTTTTCATAAGAAAAGACTATCCGTTTTTTCCCCTCCATTCAATTTTCTTCCATGAGAAAATTTACCCTTGAGGAAGTGTACCATTTTCAAGCTCCTTCAAGCTACATGGTCACTCAAATATTCAACACTTTCTTGATATCCTTGATGGAGTCTTCTATATTGCAAGAGAGAATACTGGATACATGATTCACATAATTGAAATGGATGATCTACCTTCCTTGGTAGTAATAGAAAACCAGGTTATTTGTTTGTGTTGGGATTGAATTTTTTCTTAGAATGATTAAAAACTATTTGAAGAAAGTTACTTTGTTGTGAGGATCTTGCTCACGTGCATACAGAGATTACGGACGCAGAAAAACACACAGAAAATAGAGGCAACAAGAGACAAGACTGAATGCAAGATTGGGTGCAATCTCCCCCCATGCACTCTGTTTTGAAAGTCCACAGAGTGCATGTATTTATAGGAATTTTGATTACGTCGAAAAGAGTGGTTACAAGAGGGAGGCTTCGAAAAGCGGGCGCGAACTAAAAGTTGATAACTTTTATAGAAATCCATTGCTTTCAATAACAGAAACTGCGGTCTACAACGACCCTTATTCTAACCATTACTTTTCTAACAATAGAACCTTCTACGCAGGTTTATTTACAAGCTAAATAATACTTATTCGGATTATTGATGTCCACCCTTTCACGCCTTGCACGCTCCTCACGAACCTTCAGCT
>MU260560.1:137500-140000 GCA_020310875.1 Ceratopteris richardii
ACACCCTGCGTGTGCCGAACGATTTAGGCGGATGACTTGATCCACCATCCGAGCATCTCTCACGACCCGACCAATTAGCACAACTGATCAACAGTGATATAAAAGAGGTTTAGAATTCACCAATAAATATTTGAATTTTTCGGTCATCAATTGGAAGATGCAAATCTTCCCGACATCCACCGCCACCAAACCTGCACATCGTCCCGATGGGCCAACTTGCAGATTTAGGGAAGCAACATTTTCAAATTTTATCCTGAAATGAAATCATAGAACAACATCAATTCTTTTTTTAAATAAATTTAATCTTATCAAATTTTAAATCTTTTCAACATGCACATGAAGTTTATTTCAATTACATCTGGCAATGAAAACATATTAAAGTATAAAGGTAAACTATTAACCTTTTCAGTCAACAAACATTAGTTTATATTTTATCCATTTATAAACTATGTAAAGATTAGTATAAAACAGAATTCATTTTCATTCATTCAAATGCAGGTTTCGTTATATATATGCATTCACATATGAGCAATCAAGCATGCCAAAGAAATCTACTAAATCTACTTGGACAGACAGCCGCCTTGTATGCCCAATTTTAATCACTAGATGTGTTTTTCACAACTAGTTTCTTCATATAAATATGATGTAAACTTCATATCGATAATAAATGTAAATACCTTTTTGGGGTGGAAGAAGGTATAACTTCCATGTCAATATTCTTTTTTTTTTTTTTTTTTTTTTCGCTACTTTTTTGTTTTAAAGGGGAAAGGCTTAACCCCTTAATCCGAGCTAAGGATCTAGCTGCATGGACAAGAAAGATCTAGGTTTTCACAGACATGAATCATGCAACAATATGCTCCTACACATATACAACTACTTTCGTTATCTAAATGAACTACAAATCCTTCTATTTTTTAATAAATCTCACTTAATCTATAAATGTAGAAATATAAATTATGTTTATTTTCCTAATATGGTTAAATAGATTCCTTTATAAATTAATATTCTTCATTCCAGATTTTATCAATTAGTTTTATATGAATGCAAATAAAATACGTAAAACAAAATTTAAAGACAAAGAAAAATACGACCTAAAAATCAATTTTATCTTCAATCTGCTTCATCTTCAATCTGCTCTCTTTAAATTTATCATAACTTTTGGCATAACATCTTCAATTGCTTTGATCAATGCATCTTCAGAACCTGTAATCACTTATAAAATAGAAGCTACAAAACAAGTAATCTTCATTATCATTTATCTTGCAAATATAAATTCATATATTCTATCACATTCATCTTCATCATGTCACAAATTTCATCATAAGAAATTCATAGTGGTTATAATTATCATAAATAATGCATTCTTAATTTTTTTAAATAGGTTTTCAACCTATGAAACAAAGTTCATAAATTTTAGAAAAAATCATAATGTTCATAATATTTTTAAATTGTATCCTTATAAATGAGCATCATATTTTGAGATCAATGAAAAAAAATAAAATCATATCTGGATTATGAAAGTTCCTCTTACTCATCATATGGTATGATAATAAAATCATCATCTGATTGTATCATATTTTCATGTTCTTCATATTAATCATGATCATATTTATATCATATATATTTCTTTCTTTTAAAAGTATATCATCATAATTGTTGTAAACAAAGATCATTTTGTGCAAAATATTCATCATAATAATATTCTTCATAATTGTTCTTCATAATAGATTTCTTCTTATTTGTGAAAGAAAAAAAATCATAAATTTATCATAAGTTTAGGAAATGACAAGCATATTGATCAAAATCATTTGCAAGCATAATTACAAACATGTTTTTGTTTAATTTGAAACAAACTTTGTGTTTTCATATTTTAGAATTCTTTTGATTAAACAAATCGTAATGTAAACTTAATCATAAGTTTGTAATTAGCTTTTCAAACATTAAAACTAAACAATTTAGGTATATGTTTCTCAATTTTTAGGAAAATAGCATATATGCAGCAAGCAAAAATCAAAATTTGAAATGTTTGATCTTCAATAAACAATTTCATCACAATAAAACTATTCACTTAAATTCTTCTCCTTTTTCTTACCTTTAGATGAGTTTTTAATATTATTTTCAATCTTCCATATGGCTTCTTGTACCCATTTTCCCATATTCTTGTCATGTTCTGATTGAAGTTGAAGATTTTCATCTTAAGATGTTTGTACTATTCTTTTATCAGTTTTATTTTGATCACATTTATTATCATTTTCTTTGACTTTAGGTTCTATTTTATCCACATATATGTCTTCATTTCCATTAATTGATTGTTCATTTTCATCATCTTTTATCTTTACATCTTCTTCTTTCTTAAACTTTTTCAATGTATCTTGATCCTTAAATGTAGTTTGAATATCAATGTTACTCATAGATTTAGGTGTAAGAAGGTTTTGATCATTGTCCAAGCATTCACATTTAGGCACAATCTTGGTGTTCATAGAATGTAATTGACATATAT